>JBBPRK010000232.1:0-30003 GCA_038093075.1 Boletus patriciae | reverse complement strand
TCGGGCCGGAACGCCCTCCGGGGCTTCGCCCACACCTTTCCTTTCATTATGTACATGCTTACTGTATGAAGTATGTACATCATCCGCTCACCCCTACGAGCCACCGTCGTGATCGAACTTCACGGACTCAAATTTGTCGCCCCTGGACTGCAAGAAAATATTTGTAAACGCCAAACCTCACCCAATTGCGAAAAGAGTGTACACTAACGCGTAGCAGTCTCTGAGGAGCCCGAGCCTGAGACTAGTGGCTCGTCATTTAAATTGACTTGGAGGGCATACACACATCGGGAAAAGTCAGAGATATATCCTTCACCCCATCTACATACCAGCATGATCTCAAAATTGAACTAACAGTCCTTCAATGCGCAAATCGGAAATCAAGCCGCCTATTCCCAACGTCCTTGGTGGTATTCAAATAGTGCGCCTTCTCCTATAAACGGTCCATCGTCAGTGTCAGTTCTGCCTCTGGCATTCCGTCACCGTCCAGGGACTCACCTCGGGCGTCATGCCATCCCAAATCTTTGCGCGCCGGCGGTTCCGCCAGACATAGTACGCCTTGGTGCCAGGATACAACACAAGCACGTTGATGGAACAAATAACAATCAAAATTCTGTTCCCCCGTTCGTCTGCAGACGAGAATGACATTAAGTCTCTGGCTGCGCAGAACGGGTAGAGGACGTACATCTGGGCGCATCGCTCGCGACATAGATCTGAGACGCGACGACGTTGCTCGCTTGCACGAACCCAGGGTCGGCATTTCACTATTCAGTCCAAAATGTCGACGAGAAAGTCGGGCGCCTGACGTACATGTTGTACAAGGACGCGTTGACGGTACGACTGGCCACCCCACCCGAATTTCTGGAGCACCATCCAACCTGTCATGAACACATATCAGTTCCCGCAGACTCTTGCGGTCGACACTCTAGCCTACTTGGATTGGATGGGTATAACTGGGACCAGGACGTTCAGCCAACGCGTCGCAAGAAAGGACTAGGGAGACATACGGATAGGAGAGGAGTCCAGTCACCAATCCCTGCCAATCGATCAGGACGCTTTCGAAGAGATGGCAAGAAATACCGACGAAGAAGAGCCACGGATTCGGACTCGACGGTAATGCGTACAGGGCCACCAGGAATGGCAACACCCACATATTCTCCATCATCGACACGACGGTGCGTTCACGAACCGACTCTGACACGACCGCAATGAGAAACATGTTGATAATGCCCATCGCTTGGGACGGTATAGTCAGCAGATTGGTGTTGAATGTATCGAATCTAGAGCATCAGTTCAGCAGTACATCGATGAGAGTGTACAGCCTATACTTGCCCCGCATTTCGAAGTAAGAGTGTGAGGTACGTGGAAGGTCGGTTACTAGGTATTCCGAACATGAGACCGCTATGAATCGTGTCGAAAAGAGTTAATACACATGCTTCACTCGCACTCACAGAATATACACGGGCCACAGGTCATAATCACACACAGCCATCCAAAGTCTTCTGAGGGTTAGTCCCTCTCGGTTGTGCATATCACCCTAGAGATGTTTAGTATGCATCATTTACCAACACGCTACTCGTCACCTTGGTGGGGTCATCACGAAGGACCTTGTTGACTATGATTACCTCTTCACTCTCGGTGAACCATCCCTTTGGTCGGAACCATGTCTTTGTCTGCGTGGGAGACGGTGGCATGTTGAAAAAAGAGGTGACGCCTATAACCAACGTTATCAAGCCTCTGTGGATGTGATTCAGCAAAGTGGTAGTTGTAGAGCGATCGTACCACTCACTCTATCAAGAATAACCACCTATGAATTGACACGATTAACAAAATCAGACATCTCGTAGTGTATAAGAGTGACTTGCCGCCATCCAGCTTTTCCGGCAACACCGTCGAGATGGAAAATACCATAGGCCAGGAAGCTAGCGACGATGGCGCAGAAACTTAAGGACATCCAAAATCCGGCCAAGCGAATATGCAACTCAGTCTTTGTGTAAAAGTCTGCAAGAGATCGTCAGTACACGAGAAAATCACTGTTGGAAGGACGGACAAGACATGTATAAAACCAGGTCAGGTATGAAGCTAGGCAGAGCGAAATCAGTTTGATTCTTGTGAGCAAGATTGGTCATGTCATACCCTCCTTGAAGAAGTCTGTCGTGTACAACGTCAGGGTATTGTCAGAAAACTAAAGGAAAAGCCATCGCACCCGAGCAATGCACGACAGGCGGAGAAAGACGTTCTTCCCGTAAGCCAAAATTGACTAAAAGAAACGATGCCTACGGCTTCTTGAGTATCGTTCCACGGAGTCAGCAGGTTACACACTCCAGAGACATATCTGGGTCGGTATCCAACGATCGGGTCCAAGCTGATATCATCGGTGAATGAATTATCGACCATGAGACCAACATACACGCTTCGAAATCAGTTGTGACGGCAGCTCTGCACACAAGAAGGAAAGGCGGAAAATGGTGTTCCCTAGGTTGAAGTCTAATCCCAGAAAAGTCATCGGTTCAATTAGACACCCTGTGGAGAGTAGAAGTGCCGAGTCACCGTTTGTAGTCAAGCGCAAATCTGAAAGAAAGCTGGCTGAATTGGCTTGATTGATATTGCTGCGGTCCAGATTGAGCGCAGAAAAGGCAACAGCGGCCATGAACATAATCTTCCAGTCGATCTTGCGCAAGAGTGCCTTGATGACGATCAACAAATGGTTAAGCGGCCACAAGTTACTTACCTTCTCCTCTCGGTAGGTCCACCTGGCTGAAGGATCGAAACGATGAATGTTTTCGTAATTCTTCTTTGGCCAGTAGTACGAGGCAAGATGGGGGTCGTCAAACACGGAGCGCCTTGTGGCAATGGCGTCAGAATCACGGAGTGGGTTCGTTCGCTTGCCAAAGAGCGCCTTTGCCCAACTTGACGTAGACTGCTCCTCCTCTTCGTCGACGAGGTCCGAATTACTTGGTTCTTCAAAGCTGCCCTTGAGAACAGATACCTGGGAAGCCGACTTGGACACGCTCGGGGAAGCGGCGGAGGCTACCTCGCTGGTATCAGCAAGGTTGGGGATTGACATTGCGAGGGCCGTCAGATAACGAAGAGCAGGTGCCTCGATTTTATCCCTTTTGGTTTACATCCGCCCGACGATATGTCCACCGCGAAAGTCAGGTACGGAGCCCATCGAGTGAGCGGCAAGCCTATTTTGACATCTAGAATGATGCGCCAATCAGTGGAAATGGCGTAATACCTAGGTTCGCGGGATTAGT
Organism: Boletus patriciae; assembly: GCA_038093075.1. Classification (NCBI taxonomy): domain Eukaryota; kingdom Fungi; phylum Basidiomycota; class Agaricomycetes; order Boletales; family Boletaceae; genus Boletus; species Boletus patriciae. The sequence continues at coordinate 26,749 of JBBPRK010000232.1, read as the reverse complement.
TATGCGCTTTCCTCAAAGCGCATTCCTACCGAGAATGGCGCCATTACGTCGCTTGTGTTGGGCATTGCACCTGCATGGCGTGCCAAGCACGCTACCGGCGACGCCAAACACCCAGGAAAGCTCTGGCATGACATGATGTGCGCAAGGCATCGACCACTGGCAGACCGAGGAACGACGACGAAAGATGACGAGAAAGCGTTTGGGTGACATGGCACCGAAATTGCGCGTTCTTGTGAAGGCGAAATTCTTAAGCCTGCTATGGGCCGAGGACGACGGGATCACGCGACAGCGTCTGATCCGGAGGGGCCTTGTTGGTCTGGCAATCTGAGGTGAAACCGAAACGTATCACGTTTCGGTTTCACCTCATAGACGGGCTGGCCAAACTAGGGCCTTAGACTCGTGCTGGCCTGGAGGAATCAGAAGCCGCCCAAACCCCGAGCGCTATCGGTGTTGTTGTGGGGTTATGGCGAGTGTCCTTGCGGTTGGGAGATTTCAATCAACTTCTGGACAAATGCCTGGCCAAGACGACAGTGTGCAAGAGCCTGAGAGAGGCGAGAATTTCCGACCTGCCAGAAACACTGCAAGCCTCGGAAGGTTAGTGATTACGTGCACATCTCTTCAAGTTGCTCACCGACATATGAAGAGTAGCCATGGATTGCAATACATTTGTAGATCCCTCTCATATCTACTACAACATCACTCTCTAATCTTCGTTACCCTCTCACCCTCACGACTTTCCGTTTGCCTTTTTGCATCCCCCCAGATCCAGGACCAGCTGGCGTCTGATCTTGTGCGCTCATACCCGCCTTGACGGTATCGACCAACACGCCTGTAGCCAGCGCTGGCGAATATGGCGATACGCGGCTTGCCAAGGGTGGTTCTGGCTGTGGGGGTGCAGGCAAACGGCTGGCTTTCTGCAGCGGCACGTTGCCACCGCTCTTTGGTTTTGCCGGCTGTTTGCCCTTGCTGGACGTTGGCGCTTTGGTTGTCGGTACCGCAGGGGCAACGGGGAGCGATACGGTGGTATATGGCGGTCGAGGGACGTTGTCAGGTTTCGACCGTTGTATCTGGAATGAGATCAACTCCAACAATTGCCTCTCTGTTCGTCGGGTTTAGTCATCACGTCAAAGGAAGGGTGAGCAGGGGAGGGCGAGAAAGACGAGAACGCACTGGTCCCGATGGCAGTGTTGACGAGCCGCCCGTCCTTCTTCCACTGGACACGCACGCGACCAGGGTTCTCCCAGTCGCGCGGGTGGGACTTGTTCACCTCGTGGAGGGTGCCGAGACCGAGGCGGTTGGTAGCGTCGGCAATGTCCTTGCTGAGGGGCCACCAGACGCTCTTCTCGCGCGCGATCCTGCGTTCGCCTCTGCCATAGGGTCGCTTCGCGTCAATGTATATTGGATATATGCACGTCCATCTGCTCGCGTGAGGGGGTGAGTGAGCGCGAGAGAGGACATGCGTACTTCTTGTATGGGGTGATGTCCGTGATCGTGTTCGATGGCGGCTTTGCAGACGGGGCCAGGGAAGGTGTTGGACGGGCCTGGGAGTGGGAAGGAGATGCAGGGCCGGGGGCTGCTTCGTCGGGCTCATCTGAGCTGTCTCCGTCGTCCGATGCACCGATCTCTTCGAGCAGGGGCCCGCGGGCGTTGGTGAGGAGGGAGCGGGAGGGGAGGGGGAGGTCGGTGTCGTCGTCAAACTCCTCGACGACGGCTGTGCGACGGGCCATGGTCGATGTCAATGTCGAGGTTGGGATATTCCCACGCTCGCCGAAGATGAAACCATGGCGAGTGTCCACGCCCATCCGCCGTCCACAATCCTGACGCTCTGCAGGCTGGTGCTCTTACAGATCGCCGTCGTGCTCGCCGAGTCTACCACCGTATGTCTTCCATTCGGTGCATGCGAGCCATGCCCACCCGATGCCGTCAGTCTCCATGCTTCAGCCCTTGACACACACCCTGACGCTTGCCTCAGCTGCACGAGCCATTCTGCCAGCCGTTTGGCAATCGGCGCCTCGTGCATTGCTCCCCTAACCGAACAGTAGCGTCTTCGGAACCCGAGCCATCGTGGTACCCATACCCCACTTTTACGCCGATCCAAGGGGAGACCCCAGCATGGCAGTCCTGTGGGCGGATCGTCGCTCGAGAACGGGCTGACTTTTACGAGTTCCTAGCCTGCAATCTCTTCTTCGGAGCAGTCGCGCTGAGTGTCGCATTGGTGCGCTCGAGAGCGGTGGAAGCGAGACAAGCACGCCGGGTCGCTGCGCGGATAGGGCTTGTGCGGAGTCCGATGATAGATGCACGATGAGGCGTTGCAGACACGGTGAGTTGGGTATTCCCCGAGGGGCACAGATTGATGAATTAGCATGTTACGAACGTGCGACGAGCTACGAGTTACTACACTAGATACGTTGTTGATTTAATGAACGGTTTCTTCACATGCCGTTCTGGGTTGAATTACGGTGCTCGGGTCCAATCACTAGAAGCATCTCTTGATGCGGCGATCGGTGTGCAAGACGACGGTGATGAAGATACCAGCTTCTGGATCCCAGCGGTGATTCATCCGGACAGGGTGACCCTGAACAAAAGGTGAGCGCGTGTTCCATTGTGGTTTGGGCGAGGGACAATGCCCCGTCCAAAATTAAATAGTGAGCTTGTTCCTATTTTGCCACGGCGACAAAAAAAAAAGTGGTGGAGCCGAACAATGAAACATGCGGCGAGTACAAAAAGAATGAAACCGGGCGAGTTCTCCCCAATCCCTCTCTCCCTCACGATCCTTCTTTCCCTTCCCATTCTCTTCTTCCGTCATGTTTTCTGTCGCACTCTCCCTTTTGTCCGCCCTGCCGCTCGCACTGGCTGCACCCACGTGTACACTCCAGACCTCCGCTGCCATCGCCTCGCCCACCCCATCGTCCGCGCCCTCCAACCCTTCCTCAAGCAACACTACCACGGGTGCTGGCACCAATAGTACCAATGGCATCTCCATGGCTTGGTTCGCCGACTGGCATACCGACTTCGGGGTGTCTGACATCTCGTGGGCGGGCTACACACATATGGCTTTCTTCACGTAAGTACCCGTTCCCACCCCTTCATCGTCTATTTACCCCTTCCCCCACAGCGCACAGCCCTCTTCTGATGGTACCATCGAGGTCATTCTCAGTGATCCAAACATGGTCGACGAGTTCACCGCCGCCGCCGTGGCCAACGTGAGTTTGCACTCTTCCTTGGTCCACTTCCGCTTAACAATCATTTCAGAACGTACAACCCATTCTGACCGTCGGTGGTTGGGACGGTAGTATTTACTGGTCATCCTCGGTCGCCACCGATCAGAATCGCAGCACTTTGGCCAACTCCCTTGTTCAATACGCCTACGCTCACGGTTTCACTGGTCTTGACTTTGAGTAGGTCCATTTATTCTTTCATTGTCATCTTGCTCATCCCCTACTAGCTGGGAATATCCTGGCAAGCTGGGCGTCGGTTGTAACACCATGAGCCCCGAAGACAGCGCCAACTTCCTCTCTTTCTTGCAGGAAACGCGTCAGGTTACCTCCAATCTCACCCTCTCTGCTGCAACCAGCATCACTCCTTGGATAGATGCCACTGGTACCCCATTGACCGATGTCTCGGCATATGCATCCGTTCTCGATTGGATTGGTGAGTATTCTCCCTCAACTTCTTTGCATTCACTTATCCAGATCCCAGAGATTATGAACTACGACATCTACGGATCCTTCAGCACTGTCACCGGCCCCAACTCTCCGCTCGACGACAGCTGTGCCCCCTCTGCCGATCAACAAGGCTCAGCTGTTTCTGCCGTCGCTGCCTGGACGGGTGCCAATTTCCCTGCCAACAAGATTGTTCTTGGTGTGGCAGCTTATGGTCACAGCTACACTGTCGCCGAGTCTACCGCCGTCACTGGCACCACGCTCAACATCTACACCTCGTTTGACGCGACCAACATCCCCGCTGGTGACTCTTGGGACCCAACCATCACCTCCCCCGACATCTGTGGTAACCCTCCTGTTGGCAATGGCAACACGGGTATCTACAACTTCTGGGCATTGATCGGTGACGGTTTCCTCGGCCAGGATGGTACCGTTGCTTCTGGTATGGTTGGCCTGTTCGATAACTGCACCCAGACGGTATGTCCCTGATTGATCACAGTTTTCAATGTCTAAGTGATCCTTTGGTATAGCCATTTGTTTACAACCCTTCCACATCTGTCTTGGTTTCTTACGACGATCCCCAGTCATTCAGTATGTCTTGTAGTTTCCATACTGATCATTAATATTAACCATTGACATGTGTCGTAGCTGCCAAGGGACAGTATATCAAGCAGGCTGGTCTCGGCGGCTTCGCCATGTACGAAGCTGGTGGCGACTACAACGGCATGCTTGTCCAAGCAATCACCCAGGCGATGGCTTAGTGCAAAACGACCCCCATTCACTCTCGCTCTCACCCTCCTTCGACTTTACAACACGCACTGACAACGATCGACTCGTTCTGGATATTAACTAACCTCACACGCGGGTCGACCCCGCTTTCGTCGCCCATCTTTGCCACTCATCCGTCTGGGTGTCGGATAAACGTAAGATGCGGAATGCCCTTCGCATTGCATATATACTTGCTGTCACGCGCGCGGTTACCTTTGAGAGGTACCTTGAACTCGCGCTAAATTTCTAGCTGACACCTGGGTTGGGCTAGGTTGTTTCTGTACTCGTTGTAAACATAGACGTAGCTTTTATATGCTATGCAACATGATCAGTTTCTTTCATGTCTGGCGTTTGGAGGTCAATCAAATGGTCCAGGTCTGTTTTTCAATACAGCCCCTCGAATTCGTCGGTGGAGAGCTCACCGTAAAATATAAACCGACTTTTTTCCATGCCGAACCGCCCGCCATTCGGTATACCTCAGCGTCGGCCGCAAACATGCATTTGTAAATTGTAATTGTGTCTGACCCTGAATCACCGTCGATATACACTGGGATTGCTCGTCGATCGGACAAACGTCGTCTCATTGAAATTTGGCGGAAACCCGAGTTGGGCGACCGTAATCGAAAAAAGGATCCGAGCAAAAGTTCAATCGTGTATGGTGGTCTCGACGACCTAGACGCCACCACGCCTTCATAAAGGCGATGGCCAACCGTAACGATCACGATTCTCGTCGGGCAAAGGGCAGTGGCAGTGGCAGTGGCAGTGGCAAAGGATGTTTCAAAATTACAAGGCTCGACGAGATCCGAGAATGGAACTCGGAACTCGGCGACGCTTCCATTCAACACTCCGTTGGAGAATGGCGGCTGCGACAGAACCGTGCTGTCACCCGTGTGTTCGATATGCAGTGTTGGTCAGATACGGTTGCTGCAGGACAACAACCCCTTTGTCATGGTGAATACATGACGTGTGACGTGTGAGTCTAGGTGAGGTGAATTTGCGCCGCGCCGATCAAGCTCAAGAACGATCGAGACCGCGGGGGCAATAATGTCTCCCGCGTCATGTGGAGAGGTGTATTGGACGTGGGCTGTGTGGGGCGGCGTAGAGCGGTGTGTCCTGCGCGCTCCTGTCCGGATTCTGCTGCCTGCGCGTGAGTTGCGCCCCGCACCTCCTTGCGGCCCGGGGGCTGGGCGTATGGATGCGGGGCTGGGTGTGTGGAGCAGCATAGAGCGGTGTGGTCCGCAGTGCGCGCTCCTGTCCAGATCCTGATGCCCGTGCGTGCCTTCAGATTGCGCCCCGGAGCCCGGGCCGCACCTCCTGAACCTTCAACCCACCTGATCACCCGCAACAACATATATTCATGTATTTCCGTTCCTCTCGTGCGGTATGAGACATCATGATCACGTCCGTAGGTTGGAGCCCTCAGGCTTGTCTCCGGGGGCAATACGATCGGCTTTATTACGACGATGCGCTTCCCATTGCGTGATGACTTAGGTCGGGGTCCCCTGAACTTACTCCCAGTGGCGGGGGTTGGACGCGGGAACGAAGAAGAGTCAAGTAATACTAGGCAGGGTCGCCCCGGCCCGAATTAGAGATCCATAGAGCATAGTCTAAGTCCTATTTGATCGAGGAAATGCAAGCATCCGTATTCGATGGAAACGTAGCAATATATCTATGACGTGCAAACTCAAAAACAAGTGAGACCATGGAGTACATGGAGGGATATAGACGACCACAAGAGTGAAGAGACAGCAAAAAAACAAAAACGAAAATTAAACATATATGTATGAATTATAGCAGAAGCAAGACAACATGGAATGGATGGTGCTATACGCAATGAGATAAGACAACAGTAACCAATGCAATGACAGTGTTTGCCCAGAGAATAGCCCAATAAATAAAACGACCACCCTGGTGAATTCGGAGAGGGAAAAGATAAAATAACACGGTGTGCGCAGGAGCGCTTTTGGGACCTAGACTGGGATGCGCGAATGGGCAGGGGAGTCATCGTGGCCCAGAGACAGGTCCGTTGCTGAGCTCGTGCCCGACCTTGTGGACGAGCGCCATCCCCAAAGGGCGCAACACCTCTTCCCAGATCTTGCGTCTTCGCCTGCCGTCGAAAACACCAGCGGAACGCTCGCCCGTTTCGCCCTCCGGGCCGAAAACGAAGATCTTGCCATGCGAATTGTCCCAGGGCCGTTCCCCCCACGCAAATGTGATCCAACGCGACTGGATAGCGTCACGCACACGCCCGTAAGACCATTCGTCGACCACGGGACGCAGCCACCCCCCAGGCCGGGAGACACGACGATTATAATCAAACTCGCCCTCATCCATCATCTCGATATCGTCCAAGGTACGCGTGCAGGAAATCATGTCGGCGACATCGCCACTGGATGACTCGGAAGAGGGCAGTGATGGAAGCGGTTCGTCAGCTTCGAATGACATAGGTGAAGTAGCTGGCGAAAGGGGCAGTGGGACGTTGTCGAAGAGGTAAACGAGGTCGGCTGCATGATGGGGAACACCGCGAGCTGGGCCTTCTTGATCGAAAACATAACGCCATACATGACGTCCGCTCTTCTTGGCCGCTTGAACGACGCACTCTGTGGGCCAAGCGATGCGAGCGTCCTCAACGAGCTCTAGTACCCGGTCAGAAAGCTCATAGGACGTATGGGGAGAGATGTCGTAGGCATTGAGAAGAGCAGTAGCTTTGCTCAGGGATTGGCAGATGGCGCGAAGCCTGCGGACGACACCAGATGCTGCCCAGTTAGAGGCTTGGGAGCTCCAAACATCAGAGTCATAAGCGGAGTCACCAATGATGAGCGGCTGGAGGCCAGAAATGGCAGGCGGTGGAGCAATGCGGCCTTGTGGGTGTGGACTTCTGCCCCCGTGCTTGCGGACCCCTAAACGGAGTGCAGAGAGACTGTGGCGAACAGGCCCATCTGTGTCTTCAGTCTCCGCAGGAGGAAACAGGGATTCTCGCCATCCTGCACGGAAGAAGACACCATCATCTACAGCGCGTATAGGGCAGTGGATTTCTGCAAGTGCTTCCGCGCGAACGTTGCGGAGCTGGTCAAGAGTAGAGACACGAAGTGCACACAAGGCTCGTGAAAGGAGCCAACCTGCGGTAGCAATATCGGGCACATTGTGCTCGATGATGGCGCTTTGTATAATGGAACGAGCGAAAAGGGGGTCAGACTTGTTAGGATTGGAATATAGATGGCCGATGATATCCGCTGCGCCAGAACCAGAGCCGAAAATTGTAACGTTTGAAGGATCACCGCCGAACCCGGCGATGTATTGATTCACCCACTCGAGGGCGCGACGCTGATCACGTAAGCCTGGGAAATTGTGAAGAGTTAGGAACGAAACGGAAAAACAAAAATGGGACGGACCATAATTTCCGACACCTTGGTCACCTGCTGCGCGATTATCTTCGGCAATCTTTGGACTTGCGGCACAGCCAAAGAAGCCCAAACGATAGCTGGGTAACGTTAGTATGGATTAAGACGTAAACGCAAGGACGTACTTGAGGGTAACGAAGATGATCGGTTTGCCTATGCGAATGCTCGTGGCGACAAGTGAGCCGCCGTCGTAAACCCAGCTGGAGCCACACCCGTGGTTTCCACCCCTTGAAGGAGTGAGTTGGAGGAAACACGTGGAGAAGAGAGCACCAACCCGTGCACCCAAATCATGACAGGTAATCGAGAAAGTGAGCTCTGATGAGCGGGAGCAGTAATGTTCAGATTCAGACAGTCGAACTCGTCCTGAACGAGAACTTGTCTGGGGATATCAATGTCTGGCAGACCAATCAGCTCCTCTTCGAGACTCCTTTGATTTGGTTGAGGGCAGATTGGGCTAAGGGGTGGAGCTGAGCGTAAGAAGATGACATGATGGAAGAGGGATGGCATACCCAAATTTGGTTGCATCGACCATAGGAGGGTATGAAGAGCAGAGAGCTGACTGGCGGAAACGTGCAGGCACGATGGCATATCTGATTCCACGAAATTGATGGATAGGGGAGCCAGGAGAGGACACGGTGTGTTCTATACCATGGAATGTAGTGTTGAGGGAGGAATGGTGGAGGGCGACATGAGAGCGGTCGAGGATCATGGTGGGCTGGAGGAGAGGAGTAAAGGAAGGAAATAAAAGCACGCCCGCCGTACTTGTCTTGTGTTTGCTTCATCGATCCAAATTGGCTGTGGCATTAGCAGAAATCCAAGCCCCTTGCTCAAAGCGGAAACTACGCCAATTGAAGGCTCAGTCACCTGATTGCGGAGCAAACCGGGATCGTATCATCTCGCCTGCGACTGAATAACGTATCCGGCAAAGTCAACGGCGAGCTCGACGGCTGGATGTGGGTCACTTACCAGCAACAAGAAGGCGATGCAGGAAAAAGAATCAAATGGAGAATAGTGCGGTCATCAATATCACCTCGGCCACAAGCCACGCACAACGAGAGCAAGACCATGATAACGCTCCCCGTTCAACCACAGGTGGCTCAGCGGGATGGCGGGAGCCCCTTTTGATTGCCACTGATGGCAACACGGAACCATACCTCGACACGTGCTCGACACTGCTCAGTGACGGTCTCGCACACTGGGTATCATACATCGGTCTCGATGCTACGAATCATGGTCCAGGTTCAAGAGGTGGAAGAGTGTGGGCTGTGTCCAACTGCAGCCTTATCGCTCCAGGGTCCCACCTCGGATCGATACGACATGTCACACCCGATATGGCATGTGGCTATATTAGTTATCCCACGCTAGCCCACCAACCATCCACGACAGTCATTATACAATGCGACCTGCTGCCCTCTGCCAGGCAGAGGAGTGTTGCCCAAGTGTTGTCGCCTATTCATATGGTTAGAGCATCAAGCTTATCCTAACTGGCTAACCAATCAGAGCTCACAAATCGTGCCAAAGACTCGTCAAAAACGTTGCGAGGCAATACTGCACCGTGTTTCCCCGCTGAGACACATTTCCCTCGTCATTGGTACCCCTTTCATGATCATGGGTCATGATCATGGGTACTGGGATGCTCGCACAACGGCTTCAGCTCTGTACTGCACATGCATGTCTCATGACGATGGCTACTCATAACCCAGATACCACAGTGGGTACGAGGCATCTTTGACCCCGTGTCGGCGTTCACCATCGACGGTGACAGCAGATTGTATCGCAGAACGTGCTCTTGAGTGCGCTTCCGATCTTTTTTTTTGCGCAGCGTGAAACTGAGTTGAAACCCGAAGATTTCCATATTTTCCGCGGTGTTGGCAAGCATGGTCATCAATGTTGTGATGGCTATGCAGGCGGTGGCGCAGTTCCAGCCCCCCACCTCGGGTTCGCTTGTCTTTGAGTACGTTCAAGTGGCGTGCTTGATGATCGCGTGCAACCGGCTTGTCATTGTCACCTTTGTCTACCATCTTGCACAAGGGGGAGGCAGGCTTCGAGGACTCTATACCCGGGACAAACAAGATCATATCTGCGACGGTTGACCTCGCCCAGGGAGGGTTCAGATCAGCAAGTGAATGTCGTTGTTTGTGCTGGCAGGAGCGAAAAAATCGTCTACTTGGTCTTTCGGAGGTGGTAGTCGATTCAAGACATCTGGGACTGCAGCGCCTTGGATATGTGGAAGAGCGCCAATAAGTTGAGTCCGAGCTGTAGTTGTTCATACCTTTTTAAGCCCATTTAGTGGGTAGTACAATCAAAGTTTATAGTGCGTTGCAAGTGTAGTATGGCCAACTCGCGAGTAAGTATGCGACGCACTGCAATTAAGCTCACGACTCTAAACTATTCGTCGACTCACCGCTCAGATCTCAGACCTCAGGCCTCAGGGGGCACACAAGCCCCCGAGCAGTGGATGAGGGCGACGATATGTCTGTCGATACTCTCAGCATTTGCATACAGATGCTGGCGGGATGCCCCCGACGTGTTCGTGGTCGCTCGGTGGGAAGGGGCAATGTGAAGTGTGGTTGGAGAAGGCGAGGAGTGGCAGGGGGGCGAGGAACGCGACGTGCACGTTCGCGTGAGGCGTCGAAACACCCAGGTGCCTGCAAGGCACGAGGTAGGGGAACAAGATGTAGAAGGGGAAGGAAGTGGGATGACAAGGACAGGCTAGTCCGAATCTGGAAGTGGTGCACTTTCGGGAGACTAAGGACGGACAGACGCTATCAGGATTGAGGTATCGTGGGCCGTGGGGTGGGCCACGGCGGCCCATGACCAGATGTTACCCAGGGGCACACAGGATATCGATATCACGTCAGCGAAAATCGGCGTGCCTCATGGGAGATCACGCCGAGTTTTCGGTTTGCTTCTTATGGACGACTCGGAGGGTATGGCGGAGGCTAAGTAAGCGGAAAAAAAGAAAGTTGACAGGCCCAATATGACACGTCCTTCAACACCAAAGGATCCAGGGTCGATCGAGCCTCATCCGAGCTCATCCGAGTCGACAGCGAAAGTCCAGGGACGATCGAGAGATAGTCCCTGGACTTGCTCAAAATTGACGGTGCCAAGTGACGCTCGACGCGTCGATGGCATCAAACGCTGGTGCATATGCGCTCCAAAGGGTGAATTTCTCACAGTTACTAGCCACTGTGGGAGGTCAACTTCGTTTTCCGTGTGCTGGCGCTGACCTTCCACGGCTTGGGGATGGTCTCAACCTGTGTTGAGGCTTCAGTATCGATGGTGTATGCCGCATGTGGACTTGGGCTTCAGTTGCGTTCTTGTTCGACACCATGTGCCTTTTTCACTAGTACCTCGCTCGTATGCAGCCTCCTGGTGATCGTCACGTGGGTCTACCAGGTCATGAAAAAAAAGTGGAAATGGGTCTCGACGATTGAGAGCGAGGTCGAGTTTTCGACGGCTGGTCTTCCTCATGTGGGGTTCAGCAAGACACGAACTTCGTTGTCGACCACGACAGTGTCTTCCAGTTAGTCCTTCGAGGGTTTTGGCCGATCGGGGATAGAGTACAGCAGCTGGAATTGAAACCTGAAGCGTCCTGACGGGTGGACACTATTGTGCCAGTCAAACGAGCGTCGATGTCACAATAAATCGGTCCTGTTCCATCCCCAGGACTGCGATAACTTCACATATTTACCATGGAAATGTAAGCTTGCTTTAGTAACAGCTTTCTGTAAGGACACTCAGTACAGCAGAAATCAACGATGTGACTCAACAACAAATCTGCAAAGCTGACGAGAAACCTTATCCCCCGAGGACTCCCTCAGCGACGGTTGCTGATACTTATGATTTTGAAGCCCTTTCATTGGCTGGTGAGTGTCTAATAAGCGACCCAAAAGAGTGATTCAGCCCATGCTAGCCGCGTACCTTCTAAGTACAAAATGTGGGCGTTCCGGGTTGCAGATCAGTGACGCGCAGACGCACAACATGACGGCGTCGCGGTGAAGCGACGACAAGCCGCGACACGCGTCAATTCAAAATTGACGCGCTACGCCACGTGATGCGACGGTCACGTGGGCGCGTCAGCCGGCGGGAACAGACGACGCGCTTCGCGTACGCGCCACAGGATGATCGCCGGCGTCTGCTCCTTAAAATAGAGATTCGAATCTGAACCACCAAACTCGGCCGGGCTAACTGCTGCTAACCGTGACTGTGGATCAGCAAGAATACAGGTATGTACTGTAGTAATCCCCAGGTATTGGGAGCTTGTATCAGGGTATACTGCCCATACAGATACTTATACCGTGGGTTTCTCGGTAAGGGTGGTGAAACGGTGTTGTCAAGCAACCAGTAGTGTTCGTACCGCTGTCAGCAGTTCGAACTTCGAAAAGCTGCTGAAGAGTTGATGCAACTTTTATTTTTCAAACTTTGGGTTAGTTTGACATATTGCCAATTCGGCACAATTCTCCTTTCAACGTAATAGACTGTCTGTGCAGATCAGTGTGCAAACAGAGCGCGAAGGTACTGTATCAAGCTGTACTCCGGGTTTACCCGTGCATTTGTGATATTTGAGTCTCACGCAGGGTTCCCATCTCCACCCTGACCCCAATATAATGTCGTATCGGCAATGCACCCTCCCTGAATACGGATGGGTCTAAAAGGTGGTCTGTTTCAGTCTGTTTCAAAATCGTTCGCCACTTATCCATCACGATGTTCCCTGACTGGAGTTGGACACTGATTGGTGACTTTCTCGCTTTTCTCGGATGGCATTCATAATAAAACCCGCTATCCGCAGCTGTCTCAGTGTCCTTCCATAGCGTGGCGATACTCTCGACCGCATTCAGGCTCTGGTACCGATGGTATACGGCCCGCATGTGGTGGGATGATGCTTGGGCAATGCTAGCGTTCTTGGCCGATATCGCCTGTCTGATTGCCACGATTATCGAGCAACCCATTTCGGACTGTGAGATTATCATCGAACCTGCCTATGTCCATGACTGATGAGTGGGTGGTCAGCCAGGCCCCATTCCTTCGTTGCCGGAAACTGGATCGTCTCGTTTGCATATCCGATACTGATGTGGTGCGTTCGTTTGTTGACTCAATGGCGAGCGAGAGATGACGAGGAAACGATACCACGACGGACTCCAGGGCAGCGAGGATAAGCATCTTGACCTCTATGGTGCACGTTTCACATCCCCAGGGCACGCAGAGACACATTGCCCTCGGTATTGGTACCCTTTTCGGGATCATGGGGATTGTGATGCTCGGACAGCGGGTTCAGGTTTGCGTTGCGCATGACTGTCTCATAACGAGGGCGGTCCTTATAGCCCAGACCACCAGTAAGCACCAATCATTCGTTGGCACCTTGTTGGTGTTCACCATTGGCCGTGATAGCAGATTGTATCGCTGACGTACTCTTGAGTGCGCTTCCACTCTGGTCCTTGCGAAACATAAACCTCGGGCGAAAACGGAAGATTCTGATATCTTCCACGTTTTCGGCAAGCATGGTCATCAACATTGTCACGGTCACACAGGCGGTGGCATTTTTCCAGTCCATCACGTCGGGTTCGATTATCTTTGAACATGTCAAAGTGGCGTGCTCGTTGATCGTGTGTAACTTGCTCGTGATCGTCACATTTGTCTACCGTATCCTCCACAAGGGCAAGACGGGCATTGAGGACTCTATACCCGAGAGGAGCAATATCGTGTTCACGACGGTCGACCTCGCCCAGGGAGGGTTCGGTCAAGAGACCACTAAAGAAAAGTCTTTATCCGTGCCTTCAGGAACGACAAAATTGTCTACTTGGTCTTTCAGAGATGGTAGTGGATCGAAGACATCTGGATCTGGACCTGTGGCTGCAGTGATGTCTCAGATAGATACAGTGAGTGCCGTAAGGAGCGAGGATGAGCACTCTGGCTGGTCAGTTTGACTGCCTTATGTAAATGATAAGTTATGTTTGACCACAGTACATGGATGTAATAGTTACGAGCAGGGTTCCGAACAATTGGTGCTTTGATAAGGTATAGTCATTCTCCGAGTCTTTGAAGTCCCGTGAGTGACAAGGGTGTGTGCCAAGGGATTGACTAGAATTAAAGCACGGGGTGTACCGTATACGTGACCACAGCACTACACTCAAGGAAGAGTTATTTCCCTCGGCGGAGTCAACGAATAAGTATATGATATGCTTTTTCAGAACATGTCGGGTCACTGAGGCACTGCGAGTGCTCTCTCAGCGGGGCTATGAGCTATGAAGTTGACATGAATGAGCCAGGGTCGATAGTAAGATTTGGATCTGAAACGCTCTGCTGACTTGTGTTTGTTGTGTTTAGCAGAGGTTCTGCGGTGCAACGGGTGCGTAACAGGCCTTCCGTTAAGGTGGTCGCGTCGCGCTGCGCTCGGGGTGTTGCCTTATATGGTAGTCGCGGTGGCCGGTGCCAATCGTCGCCAAATCCGAGTCGTCGCTGTCGAGGCCTCGTGGTCGTCCGTGGTGATTCCTGGACACTCCCCGGCCTCTCTAGTCCATTTACAGCGCCTCCAATGCGCCCGACACGGTTCCGACGTGACCGTCCGACAAGGCGGGTGTGTCTGTTCGCTCGGGTCCAACTGATTCAGACTTGTCTAGCCTCCGTTTTTCGACGACGCAGTGGATTCACTGGTCGTGTGGGTCGCCTAGAGTCGCCGGTGAGTAGTGTGGACGCCTCAGGTATGTCCGTCGTCCCGTGGCGCGTGTATCGCTGGTGCCGACCTTCTTGCCCAGCCACCAGTAGCGGTTGTGTGTCGACTCGTTTTGAGTCGCGGCGTGCGCCGTCCTTCCAGCCTCGTCTCCAGCTTCTCGTTACCGTTACCGTCGCTCTGGTGCTCCCGATCATCCTCGACGTCTTCTGATCCGTCTCGCTCGCCCGCATGGCCTCGTGGCCTCGTGGGCACGCGTTCGTCGCGTTGTCGCGCCCGTTCGTATCATATCTACGACGTTCTGGGTAGGTCTGGCATGGGGACTGGTGGAGGTTGGTTTTGGGGTGTTCCTGGTACGTGGTATTCGTTCGATGAGGTACGCTGACGGTTTCCTTCGACTCCCGTCGTCAATCGTACGTGCACCCTTGCACGGATCATCATGAGGTTTGTTGGTTGGGTGCGTTCCAAAAAGGGGCACGTCTCTCACAACCAAAAAAGGCAACTTTCCCTTCGTATCCCACGGCAATTATGGGGCCCCCCTGGAAACCCGGAACTCTGTCAAGCAAGGTACTCCATATTCTCAATGAAAAAGTCTTATGCATGCTTGCAGTGGGGTAGATTTTTTGACATTGGACCCTGAACTCAAACGTGAATGGAGTTGAAATCGTCACTGATCAGCAATTCAAAAAAGCTGCTGGAGAGTTGACTTAAAACTTTTATTGGTTAGTTCAGGGTTTTGCCCATTTGGAAATACACAGCCAATCAGAGCTGCGGGACAACTTCAAGAGAGTTGAAGAATCGCCCTTAGTCAACGTAACAGCACTGCGTGCGGAATGGACCAGCTTCTTCCGACCCTGTCTGTGAGACTTCTGACTTGCGCATAACGTAGAAAGGAGCGAACAAACAACGTGCTCCCCTTAGCTTGGACGTACAAAAGGTATGCTGGACGCTGTAGAATCGTCCACATCTGTACCACTCACCGTTCACGATGAACTTGACATGGAACTGTACGGCGATTGGTGAATGTCTCTTCTTTTCTCATATGTCATGATCCGAAGCTGTTTCTAAACCTATCATAGCTGTTACAGCATCCCTCCACTGCCTGGCGATTCTCTCCAGCTTGTTCAGGCTCTGGTACAGATGGTATATGGCCCTTATGTGGTGGGATGATACCTGGGCTGTCGTAGCTCTCTTATCCGACGTGGCATGTCTGTCCACCGTTATCCTCCAACAACGTACACTTCAAGCTGGCAGTAAGACTACCATCGAATCAGCTCACCGCTGACACAAACTTGACTCACGGAAATATATTCGCTTCAGCCAGCAACTATGCTTTCACTATCGTTGGCCAGTGGATCTGCATTTTTGCGTTCCCCACATTAATGTGGTGAGTCTGCCCACATGCTCTTGACGACGCGCGTTAAACGACTGTGCCACGACAAATGTTAGGGCAACGAGAATAAGTATCCTGGCGTCCATGGTGCGCATTTCCCAACCCGGAGTCGCGTTGAAACGAGTCGCTCTTTGTGCTGGCCTCGCTTTCGGAGCAATGTGGATCGGAATGATCGTTCAACGACTGGAAACTTGTGTTTTTCGCGAGTCATGCGAGATCACGATTCCGGTCGCGGCCGTTCAGACAGGAAGTGAGTGCGGGTATTTCTCAGCTACTCATTGTCAGTCATAATTCTTTTTTTTTTTTTTTTGACAGCGGACATTCTCGCCGACATACTCTTGACCGTGCTTCCGATCGTATTCTTGCATGGCGTGAAGCTGAGTCGAGAGCCCAGGATCCTCATCCTCTCTACGTTTTCTGTGAGCATGGTCATCAACGTCGTCACCATCATACATGCCATATTCCTCTTCGAACTCGATACGTCGGGGTCCATCTTTATCGGGCACATCAAGGCGAGTACCCGTCTGACGCTTATAACCACACGTCTGATGTCAGATACGTGCGCCGTCGGACTCGCAAACAGACTGCGTTCTCGGTGATGGTATCTAATCTGCTCGTCATCGTCACCTTCATCTATCGCGTCGTGCGCAGGGCGTCTGGAGTCGTGAGGACTCGGAGCCGCATAGAGTTTACGACGATCGAGCTCAGCCCGGCAGCCTACAGTCTAAGTTCACTTTCGACGCAGTCGTCCACTTGGTCGTACAAGTCCACGAGGCCACTCGACTCAGCGCTTTCTAGTGTTACCTCCAGGGACACCGAAAGTGGAGACGATTCAGTGCAGCATTATAGCGGAGGGGCGGTGAGGATATAGATCCACGGACTTCTCGTACCGGCTGGCTCCGGTCTTGGTTGTCAAATTACGGATTAGCACTTGCAAGGCTTGGGGCAGTAGGGTGTCTCGCAGAGTACAGACTTTGCTGTACATGTAGAGCTTGATTATGTCCTATATGGTGAGTTCGTCGGAACATTTTCGCGGTTTTCTTACAGTATCCCTTGCGACGCGGACGTTAGATTTAATCGGTTTGTGGTATCACATATCCATCTATAGTGTCTATGACTCGTAAAAGCCACGCATATCAATCGGCTGCCTCAAAGTTTCGAGAAATTCTGTGGCGCCCGTGCACGGTCCAAAATCGCTTCCGGTGCTGTCTCCGGATGCACCAGAACGCGAATAGAAGATAATATTTGCCGAGGCGAGCAGCGCGCGGCCTTGAGGTGAACTTCAAATCTCAATTTGTGGCGTTCGAAGCTCACCTTAATTTGCACTTGTGAGACAGTGATTGTCGTGCCAATGAGTCATTCAAGCTGTGCGTGTCTCGAAACCAGCCTCCGAATCGTGGCTTCCTCAACGAGTGACTGTGTAGTCTGAGCCAACCTAACCGAAGCTGTTCGAGTCGCACAGTCAGTGACTGCCAAGGACACTGGTTTATGATCATGACCACACTCCGGCGCATCATACATACATACAAGTCAGCTGCAGTACGCGAAGGAAGGAATCTACTATCCCCCACCTCGAACAGAATTCGTACACGACAAAAGGTCTACTACGCCAGGCTCGATCCCACGGGCCCCTCTGCTTTCTCTTCCTCTACCGTTCCGGTCATCGTCGAGCGAGACATCTCCGACACCATCGATTGCTGTGTGACCGTCGCCGTGCACTTGTCCGCAGCGCTATCCGTGAGGCCCGTGTTCAGATCCACACTCGTGAGCGAGAGCGGCTCGTCCGTCGCGTCGAGGTCCCTGCCTCGGCGACACATGCGGTACACGAACGCCACAATCACGAGGAAGTTGCACACGATTAACGAAAGCGCCGTCTGTCACCGCGTAGGCCACGTGAGTCAGACAAAATAAAAATAAAACCAAAAAGAGAACGAATGAGAGTATGAGGCGAGCGCCGTGTTGCGTGGGCATCGAAGGAAGAAAACGTTTCTCTCTCGTTCGTTCTCTTCTTGGCCCCGCTCCCCCCTCCGAATGACACGCCAAGAAAACGTATAGCAGATCGGACGTGACTTACCTTGGCGTGACCGATGACGATGGTCCCGTTGGAGCGCACCGTGAAGAGCACGACAGAGTGGAGAATAGTGACCGCCGTGATCAACAACGAGGCTGAGAACGCCGAAAATATCATGATTCGCTGTCGTTGGTTAATCTTTGTCCTTCGGAGGAGATAAACAGGCAAAACAACGAGCGATAGATCGGAAATCACGTCCGCTGGAGGGGGATTGAGACCCTGATCGAACATGGGAATGGCTGGGACACTGACTGATGAGTTGAGAGAGTCCGACCGAAGCTGCGACCATGCAGTCATTCATGACGCAAATCTGGATCTTCTGAGCCATCAACGCGGCCCACATGACTAGGAATGAACAGCCGACGAGTAATGCGATGCGTCGAAGCTGCTGAGACGGGTTTGCGACGCGGACGATGGAGACCAGGATGCTCGTCCGACAAGCCCTGAGGAGGATGGTCAGCAAAAAAAAGTCACCACGCTGACGCGCGCACCAGAGAACGCAGGGGAACCCCATAGCGGCCATCCAGTTGGTGATGTCATCGATGGGTGGCACTCCCTGGGCTAGTTTGACGTCGAGCAAACATGAGTCGTGTCGGATGAGGTCTCGATCTTACCTGTCGCGGGTGCGTCCAGCAAGGCGGATACTAGACACATCACGTCGACTGCAAGCGCGAGTGCAGCCCACCCATCTTCCCACCAAAAACGGGTCATATACCAGCGATACATCAGCCTAAAAATCGTGCATGCGATCGCAACGCCGTGGAGCACGGATGCGATGACTGGAGAGCCAAGAGAGGACAAACAGCCGGAACTCCGTCAGTCTCTCTCTCCCCGTGCACGAAAAACGAGCCCAAACGCCCAAGAACGCCACTCACTCTTCAGAGCGGGAGACCAGGGAAGCAGGTTCATGGGTGGTAGGTCAGAGTCGGCGGGTCCACGCAGCAGGCGAACGGGGACTGGGTTAAATACCTGCCCAGGGACTCTTCCCGCCCTATTCGTCAGGTTCTCTCAGCAGATCACGACATCCGTGGGTAATTGGCGGTAACCTTGAAAGACCGTGACAAGCCTGTCTATCGAGCGTGCTTCTAGATGAGATGGCGCATTCTCCAGTTGCTCCATAGGACTGCCAAGCTTCTCCTGCCATTGATCTAACCCTGAGCCTTGGAGCGACCACCGGCTCGAGCCTGGTTTATTGTTCGTTCACGGCCCGTTGCAGATCTTGGTCATAGCAAGTCTAGAAATTTTCGACCTCCTCCGACAGCTCGTAGAGCATTACTAAA
Organism: Boletus patriciae; assembly: GCA_038093075.1. Lineage (NCBI taxonomy): Eukaryota > Fungi > Basidiomycota > Agaricomycetes > Boletales > Boletaceae > Boletus > Boletus patriciae. The sequence continues at coordinate 7,504 of JBBPRK010000232.1, read as the reverse complement.
GTTCAGCGCGCCAATGTCAATATTGAAGGTTCTGCCTGGAGTCCCGAGTCGCAAGGACCTTGGCGTACTACTAGCGTACCTGTCGTCCCGCCGGGAGGCAAAATGAACTGAATAGAGCCGCTTACAAATGATCCCGAGTTGGCAATGTTGTCCCTCCGCGGAGGCAATGGGTCGGTAGCGATTCAGAATCAAAAGGATGAGCACGATCCGATGTCGTGTCGTGTGAACGGAAGGCGAAAGGCGGCGTACCAAACTGAAAATCAGGATCATTGTACCACGCAGCAAGTCTGTCACTCGTACACGTCAAGGTGCAAGCGTGGAAATCTATGGATACACAACGGTGATGGCCGCATGGACAATGTTGAAACGCCCAAATCGAAATCCGCCCGTGATCGTTGAATCTTTTGCCATCACATACTAGTGACGGCGCCCGGGATTATCATCCTGTACCCCCCTAATCGTCCTCCTCGATCCCCGCAGGTCGTTGAATGTTAGACACATCGGCACCAGGCAAAGGCCACTGGCGGGCAAACGCAACGACGTCCCGGCGCAGTTCCCTCACCAAATTTGCCCCGACCTTGCCTTCGCTCTCGGTAGAAGCCACCCGGATGAAGTCCTTGAGCAGCTTAGAGCCAGCCTCCTTTTGCAGGGTGAGCGAGAGCTGAACCGCACGGTGCAGGAATTCTGCAACGATCTCCATGTCTTTTTCCACCATGTTACGCGATGTTAAAGCAGAGGTACCGAGGCGGATACCGCCAGGCGTTTGCGCGGAGGCGTCCCCAGAAACGGCATTTTCTAAAAAGGGATTTGACTCGACAAATGGAGCAGGGCATGCGAAGAAAGAACGTACTGTTGATGGTAATGCCAAGAAGGTCACACACTTTCTCGATTTTGCTACCGGTCAATCCAAGAGGTCGGAGGTCCCAAAGAACGAGGTGGTTGTCGGTACCATCAGTCTGGAGCTTGTACCCACGCTCGATGAGGTAGCTGGCAAGCGTTCTGGCGTTGGCAATGACCTGACGTGCGTACTGCTTCCACTCGGGCTGGGAAACCTGATGGAGTGCTGTCGCGACGGAAGCGATCGTCTGCAGGAAGGCACATTATGATAAAATAGCAAAGGTTGAGGGAAATAAACGGACGTTGTTGTGAGGGCCACCTTGGCAAGCAGGGAAGACTGCGTCGTTGACACGCTTCTCGAGGTCTTGGTGGGCCTGGCCGTCTTTCCTGAAGAAGATCAAACCTGCTCGTGGGCCACGAAGCGTCTTGTGACTGAATCCACTCAGTCTCCAAGTCTGAATGAAAAGTCGAAGCGCGGGGGTACTTACGTTGTGGTGGTTACGACGTCACAGTAGTCAAAAGGGCTGTTCAACTCTTGTGCGGCGATCAGACCGCTCGTGTGAGCGATGTCTGCCATCAGATAAGCACCCTCCTTGTCGCAAATGGCCTTGAGTGCTGCGTAATCCCAGTCTCGGGGATACGCGGAAGCACCGCAGATAATCAAACGGGGCTTGAATACCTTGGCCTGCTTGTCCAAGGCCACATAATCAACTAGTTGCGTCAAAGGGTCGAGACCATAAGGGAAAGACTGGAAGTAGATCGAAGATGCAGTCATCTTTTTCTTCGCAGTCTGTGAAAAACCGTTAAGCCGGCTTGGAAAGAAGTCTGGGGTCGTGCAACGTACGTAGTAACCATGGGTAAGGTGACCACCATCAGGCAGACCCAGTCCCATGAGTCTGTCCTGGGGTTGAATCAACGCCGTCAGGGCTGCGAAGCTAGGGAGAGCCGGTCAGTCCCACCCAGCATGGGAGACGTAACATACTTGGCGGTCTGAATGAGGCAGAGACAATTTGACGATCAGCCCCGGAACGATTCGTGTCGAACCGGAGTAGACAGACTTACACTTCCAGAATAAGGCTGGACGTTGACACCCCATTTAGCGGGATCAAGATTGAATGCTTGCAAGGCCCGCTTGCGGCAGAGGTTTTCAAGTTCATCGATCCACTCGTTGCCACCGTAGTACCGGGCCCCGGGAAGACCCTCGGAATACTTGTTGGTCAAGATCGAGCCGTTGGCCTCGATGGCGGCACGGCTGGTCAAGTTCTTTGGAAGGGCGTTCAAAGCGGGATGCGATTTCGAGAAAACAGGCGGAACGAACCTCTGAGGCGATGAGTTCAAGTCCAGAATACTGTCTCCATGTTTCCTTGTCGATGATGTTCTGTACCTCGGGATCGATCTCCGACAGAGGTGCGTACAAAACTTTGTTCTACAGCTGGTTTAGCGTAATCAGGTGTTATGCAAAGCACGCACGAAGGCGGGTGTGTTTGCGGTGGCCATGGAGCGTATTTTGAGGGAGCCCTGCTTGCCGATGGGGACAGTGGTGGTTGTGAGGGGACGAAGAAGAAAACGAGCGCAGTGTATCATTTTCGGTGTTGTCGAGCGATCAAATTTTGTCCGGATAAGGCCGACCGCGTGTTTCTGTCAAGAGTGAACGTTGGAAAGAGACGACAAGTTCAACCCTCACTTTGCGCGGAAAATAAAGCGTTAATCACCCTTCCCGTGATTCTCGGGATTGGGCCTTCTGTACGTACTAAAAAACATTCCGGGGTATGTTCCGGGGCTGTTTGTGGCACTGCACGGAGTGCCGCACAATCCGATGAAACAGTGGGTAATTGATTTATGAATGTCGGCAGTCACGCCCCTAAGTAGGGCGAATAAAACACGCATATGAAACTTGAACGTTGAACGCCTTAGGTCGCGCAGTCATTTATATACACAATTTCCGCCGTCTAAAACCAGCAAGCTCGGCGCGGGTCACTGCGCCCTTTTGAACAAACCAAAGCGTGTTCGGTTCCGCTTGGCCTCGATGCGTCTCATTACCTCCTCCTCGATCTCCTCCTCGCTGTCCTTGACCCCCATCGTGTACCATACCACAGTCAACATGCCGATGACAGCCGTGAGTACACACCTGTGTAGACAACATATCAGGCGAGTACTTTAGGATGCCGGGAGCAAGCACACTCACCCGGTCATGGCCAAAATACCCTTTGGCTGCCAGCCCATTATCTGTGGCCAAGGTCCCAAGGGCAGCCCGGACAAGTCCGTCGCAGACGCGTGGCCAGCGGCGTTTCCTGATTGAGGGACACCTAGCGCTGCACACTGATCATATAGGAATGACGGGAATTGTCCTACAGCTCGTTCTTGGGCCTGAAGTGGTGCCTCTATGAATTGGACTGCAAGACCAGATTCCAAATGCCATTCGATGTGACCTAACCGAGAGTGGTTAGCTATGTCACGAACGTGATCAGGGCGGCGTACAGTGAAAAAGCCATGCCCCAGGATTATCCGCAACAACCCGAAGTGTGGCGGACGAGCCACCTGGAATGGTAATGGTGTCGCGGCGCATTGGATTAGCTTGCCCCTCGATCAGCGGAGGGTTCAGTGTAGGATCCGTCGAGTCGTACTGTTCGGCGCGATTGACGATCTGGAACTTGTGACCGTGCAGGTGGCTGAAACATAGAGATCAGCATGCGGCACGGTTGGAAGAATGCCATCGCACAATGGATGCGATCCCGTGTCTCCATTTTTGACGACGATGTCGACAACATCGAGATGATTAAGCATGATGCTATAGGGTCCGTATGCTTCTTGGGTTGTCGCATTGTCGCCGAGAGTGAGAACGGACATGATTGCGGGAACGATCGGGGAGTTGTAGACATAACCGTTGAGCGTTGCGTGGTTCGTGCCGTCATTCATGGTGTCGAACACGACTTCCAACTCGACGGTCTGTGAAGCTACAGGTTGCGGGATTGGCTCGACCGGGACCAGTGCGGTATCGTTAGTCATGTAATAGGCTTCTACTGGTCCTAGGTCAGTGATGTTTTGCCCGGTGGCATATGTGATCGAGGAGGTGAGATCTATTTGGGGGCGTCTCAGTCGATGAATGCAAACAAACTGAGAGCGGTACAGACTTGTTTGCAGTGTCGGGGGAACAACGTCAAACATTGTGGTATCCATGTCAGCATGGATCATCCAGTTGGAAGATGAATCGTTCCGAGCCTGAACGAGTATGGAGTAGCGTTGTGCAACAGAGATGCTCAGCATGTCTGTCGGATATTCTTCCACGTCTGTCTATACGAATAATAGTAGTAGGCTTGACAAAGGTCGTTGCAGGTGGCGAGATGGCAGACTTACACCGTCGGCTTCGATGACGCGCATCTCATGACCGTCGATCCAGAAGTAGAATGAGATGAACGCGGCCGTGTTGATGATTCTTATGCGATAGGTGCGGCCTGGAACAAACGGTATGGTTGCATTCTCGTTGAATCCTACTGCAGAGGTTGTAGAGCTTCCTGCGACGGGAGGCAAGTAGGACGAATTTTGGGCGAAGTAGATCAAGCCGGAATCTAAACAATAGCACATATAAAAAGGGGATATGAATTGCAAAGTAATAATTTACCTGGCACAGGTTCGATGCCGAATGGATTGGAAATGCTGATGAAGCTCTGCATCAACACGTCGTGTTCTTGATGATACCAATCGCCGAGAATGAGAGTGAATTCTTCGTCGTACTGGTATGTCTCGTTCGAGGGATGTAAAAGGAGGGGAGTACGAAAACCGTCGACATATTGACCCTGAACAAAGTCAGCGCGGCCGGAAAACGGATAGGAAATGCGCCTACGCTTGCATGGGCATGAGCCCAGAAGGTGCCGTGTTGGCCAGAGGTGTTGATCGGGACGACATAGTCAAATGTCTGACCGGGGGGAATGCCACTATGGGCGGCGTTAGGTAGACGAACGCAGGGTAGAATGTGCAGCATACCACTGAGAGACGGCGACGGCACCGTCCATCCAGCTGGTCGCGTTGAAGAACATGCCATGGTGGTGGAGGGACGTTGGCGCATCGAGCGAGTTGGTCACGTGGACGAGGAGGGAGTCCGATGTGTTGACGGAGAGCGGAGGCGGTCTGTGGGGGGAGGTCACGTCAGGTCACGACGGCGAGGTGAGATCACGCACGGCCAGGTATTGTTGACACCAATGACACGACGAGGGAAGAGACCGTCGGGGTTTGCATTTTCGACATAGGTGACGTCCCACCACACTTCCTGTACACCGGCCAGGGTGAGCGTGGCCAGGGCGGCGAGAGAAAAGAGAGGGCGGAACATGATGCGCTATGCACGGGTCATAATTACCTCGCTTTTTATGTTATCAGATAAGACCAGGCACGCGGCGTTAGGTGCCACATGATATCTGATAAATATGAAGGCACCCCTGCGTTACCATCTGAGACATATGAGATCGGATCGGAATGAGAAAATTATCAGATAAAGGCCCACCGCGAAGCAGGGAGGCAGATATCAGTCATGCCGGACCTCTTCTCCCCCACCATCTTCTTCGTCGTCTTCCGCGAGTCACTCGAGGCGGCCCTCGTCGTCTCCGTCCTCCTCAGTCTCGTGGAGCAGATCGTCCACAAAGACCCTGGGGCTCTCAGCAACACCAGCACCGCCACTGCCACTCTCGACCCCGAGTCCAAGCCCACCACCGTCTCTCCCCGCGTTCTCAGAAAGCTCAGACTACAGGTATGCACCCGTCGTCACCACCTCCACCTTCCCTCGACGTATTTTCCAGGTCATTCTCGGTGCCTTGGTCGGTTTAGCCATCGCCGTCGCTATCGGCGGTGCGTTCATCGCCATTTGGTTCACCCAGGCCAAAAATCTCTGGTCAAACTCGGAACTGTTATGGGAAGGCACGCACCCCTTGCCCCACCCGTCGGAACAGCCCTGACACGTTTTCTAACAGGCATATTTCAGCTGATCGCTTCCCTCATGATCTTCGTCATGGGTGTCACCATGCTTAAAATGGACAATGCCCGCACGAAATGGCGTATCAAGCTGCAAAACGCGTTCAGCGACCAACGTACGCGTATCCTCGACGTCCTGGACATGTCTCTCACCTCTTTTCTCAGAGCTCGATCCCGGCGCAAAAACCAGCAAATGGGTCCTCTTCATCCTCCCTTTGATCACCGTCCTCCGCGAGGGTACGTCCCTTTCCCCTTCATGACCTCACCGCTGATCTCCTCCAATAGGTCTGGAAGCGGTCGTCTTTGTCGGAGGCGTTGCACTCGGAGAGCCTGCCACTTCTATACCCATTGCCACCATCGTCGGCATCATCGCTGGCCTTGCGTGCGGCGCCGCCGTTTACCAATTCGCCAGCCGAACAAGCAAGTATCTCCTCGTTCCCTCCCAACTCACCCCGCTAACATCGGAACCCTAACAGCATTCAGGATATTCCTCGTTTGCATGACAAATCTCATCCTACTCATCGGTGCTGGCCTCTTCTCCAAAGCCGTCTGGAAATTCCAGGAAAACGCATTCACAGAGCTCATCGGTGCTTCCTCGGACGATGCTGGCGGAACCGGCCCTGGGTCGTACGACGTCCGGGGCAACGTCTGGCACCTCGACTGTTGTGACGCTTCCACCGGCAGCTGGTCCCTCTTCAACGCCGTCTTTGGTTGGCAAAACAGCGCGACACGTGAGACTCCACCGCTCATTTTTCCTTGTTCTCGTTATTGATTGCGCCGACAGTGGGTAGCGTGCTGGCGTACGTGTTTTACTGGCTGGCCGTCATCGCCGTGCTCGCATACTATAAATTCAGAGAGGTAAAGTAGCCAGTGTTACTCTCTCGAGCGTCACGGTTAACATCTCGCTTCTTTGATAGGGACGCACAAAGATCTTTGGGTGGGAGTCGGCCAATGGACAGCGCAAACGCCAACGACACGAAGCCCAAGAAGCTGCCCGAACGACCGCCGGCGAGAGCGAGAGCCCGTCTGAGAAGGATCCGCAGGAGATGGCTGCCGCTGGTCAGACAGACGGTCCAGTCAGGTCATTCTAGGCATCCGTCCGGTCTCCGATGGAATTCGTGTGGGCGACAATTTTGGGGCAAAAGTCCGCGCCTAGACCCCCACAATAAAATATCACGACGATCTTACCAGCGACGACCCGTAAATACCCTTACTCGTGCTTCGCGTTATGCAACCTATCTATGTAGTATGCAAGATAGCGATCAAATTTCGAGTTACAATCAAGATACAGCACAGGTGATGATAGAACGATCTATACGAGTCCGTGCGAAAAACGTCTTGCAACACAGAAAGGCAAGGTGACCAAAACAAGACCAACAGGGGATTGTCAACGCGCACGCGCTCTCGAACCTAGACCGACAGATCCAGCTTGAAGAGGCAATAGAGCAGCGTCGCGCTCTTACAAACAGGACATTCCGACTTTGCAACGATGGCCTGCGTGATACACCTACGAAACACAAAGTCTCCGTTCGTATACACAACATCTTACAACGACCGCGTCGACGCACCTTTTACAAAAGACATGGCCACAGATGGTCGCCGTCATGTCCTCGCAAGGATCGCGAAGACAGATTCGGCAATGCAAGCGGTGTGTCACATTGACCGTCCTTGGCGCGGTCGCGTCCTCTGTCGAGGTCGGCACGCGTGC
>JBBPRK010000231.1:0-30037 GCA_038093075.1 Boletus patriciae | reverse complement strand
ATTCGTGGATCTGTCGCCTGGCGAACAGAGCGTGGTGTTACTCATGCGCGCCCTCGTCGGTCGCCCCCAGCTCGTACTCTTGGACGAGGTGTGGGCCGGGATGGACGATCGCATGGTTCGCGCTGCGAGGCGCTATCTGCGCGAGGGTGGCGTCGGACACGATCAGGCCGTCGTGGTCGTGAGCCACTGGGAAGAGGAAGTCCCGTGGACGACGGAAGACGGCTTGTGCAGGTTCAGACTGCAGGACGGGATCGGCAGGCAGGTCTAAATAAGATGGCACTCTTTTCAATGTAGTTACAGGATTTTCTTTTCACAAACACTATCGACGGAAATCAACACAGCAAAAACGACAACAATGCATCATAAAACAACATATCAATCAGGCGAGAACATGGGGTAAAAGGAACATCGGGATATCAATTATCATACAACATTTCCAGAGAAAAGTGTTCAAGAACTTGAAAACACAGACCGATTACCAGGGCATGTCAGCCTTTGCAACACTGCCCCAGCCGCTGGTAGACGATTTCGCGGTGCTGGTACCCCAGCTCGTAGCCGAAGTGCCGCGTTTAGAGCTGCGCTTGGAGGAGACGGTCGAGAACGTATCTGCGTCACCGCCAGCGATTTCAGCGTCGACTTGGTCCGCCCAGTTGGAGGATGCCATTGTCTGTCCTGGCTTCTTCTTGCCCTGAGGCTTGCCGCCGGGACGATTCGCCTTCGTGACTGGCTGTGCCTTGGTAGAAAAAGGATCATAGGCATCATCAGGGATGCCCCAACTCGCGTCGGACGCGGCATCCGCAGTATCACCAGCCACGACCGCAGCAGCGTTCGGTTCGCCCTCAGAGTCAGAATTGCCCCATCCGCCATCGGAGGCAGCCTTTGCCGTTTCCCGCTTCTCGATGGCATTAGCGGAAACGATGTTGCGCGGCATTCCGCGCCAGTTGGTCCTGACCGGCGCACCCGGACCACGGAACGGATTGTTTTGCGCCGCGTTCCTGTCAGACGACTCGTTCTGGTCCTCGTCCTTCTTCTTACCGGCGCCCCGGCCCTTGGCGCGACCGCCCTTTTTCCCCTTGTTCGCTATAGCAGCCTTGCGCTTCTCTTCTTCTTCAGCCCGTTTGGTGTTGCGGACCTGTTTAGCGTACTCGGCGCATATACCCTTCTTGCAAATGATTCCGTGCGCGTTGCACAAGACCGGTGTCGCAACCTCTTGGTTCTGCTTCCAAAGGTCCTCTGCATCCAACGCGGCCTCGTCCCAGCCCTGCGGGACGGTAGTTTCCCACGTCGCGGCGCCCATCGGTTCGTCCCAAACGCCCGGCGCGATCGAGTCTAGTTCCGCCAGCCCATCTTCGTCCTCCATCTCTAAAGCTCTGATACCCATTCCATGGAATTCTTCCTCCATAGATTCAGAGAAATAGATGTGGACATTAAGCGGGTTGTCACTCTCAGTGGCAGTAGTCAGATCAGGTCCCGAGTCAGAATCAGGGCTGGGGGTGGAAGCCCCGTTCGAGTCCCAGCCGGCGGCACTGGAGTTGTTGGCACGACCAGAGCCCAAGGATGCGGGATTGCCTGGAACAGCGAGGCCGGGCGGGCGGGTTGGGTAAGAGGCTGCACTTCCCCAAGCACTTGTGCGAGCTGGCAGCCCGGGCGGTGCTAGGGGAGCTTGATGAGTGGTCGCAGGCGAGATTGCGCGCGATACCGGGGTGCCTTGCCTTGAAACGGGAGCCGACTCATCCCAGCTCGCCGCCACTGGGGGAGGAGCAGGCTTTTTGCTCGTGTTTTGCCCTGCAAAACCATGCTCTCAGTACATGCCCACCATGTAAAAACTGTTTTCAACTGACAAACGTTGGTCGCTTTCACCGAGATCGGTCCACCCCCAACAGCTGGCAACTTCGCGCTAGTGTGGCTTCCTTGAGGGATGCCGACTGTCTTCTTTACACTTCCGTACGCTGTAGGGTTCGGCTTGGTTGAGGTCGCCTGTGCCTTTGGTGCGCCTTTGCTCCAAGCTGATGGGGGGTTCGGTTTGCCGGGCATTGTGATAGGAGCTGGAAACGGTCCTCCTCCCTTTGTCTGAATCCACGCGGTAGATCCAACGACTAAACCGATGAATGAAATGTCAGGCAATCGCGATGTAAAGGACGACTGTCTACCGACCGGGCTGCGGAGCGGCGATGACTTCTACTGGGGGCGGCGTTTTCACGGCGCCTGGAAGAGGCCTACACAGAGAGTGGTTCGTCCGGTCCTCGACAGGCACATCGCAAAAGTGAGTTGGGGGATAGGGGGACTTGATATGCCTGATCGCGATCGAGAACACGCGTAATAGATCAGGAGCGATCACTACGATTAGCATATACTCACCTGTTGTTCAGCGACCAAGCCTTGAACCAACCTTCATCCACGTCGATGCGCTTCCAGCCTAGGAGAAGCGTAAGGCTTAGATATCGTTGATGCAGTGCGGCTCAGCAGGGCTGGTGGAGCCACGGAGGTAAAACTCTGTACTACCACCGACCGCAACGGAGCCTCGTGCATGCCGAACCCACCGTTTTTCTGCACGATCCTCCCGGTGTTATATGCGCAGTAAAAGACTTGTGTGACGCGTCCCGCCTCTTCCTTGGTTGGGGTTTGAAGAAATTCGGACCAGCGATGTTCACCGAGAATGCGGTCAAAGTGCGCATATTCTCTGTTGACTTCGATGATGACCATGCCTCGCGACTATCAAACGGCGGCACCATGTCGTCAGCGACGCAGCATCGACACCGATAAAAGGTGAACTCACGCTCGGCTTGTGAAAAATGGCGAAAAAGGCGTCCTTGTTGATACAACACGCCACCCAACGCGCAAAGTCTTGTCTGTCCTTTGGTAATTCCATGTTGCAAGTCCCACTGATGGCGTAGGGGTGGACGACGGTCAGATACCGTGGTTCGTCGTCCCCGGGCGGCGGGGTGGGGATGCGTTTGGGCATGATGATAGTCGCGAAGAAAGAGGGGGCGCGAGTACGTTTTTAAACTGGGATCTATTTGAAGGGCCGCGCGGCGCAATGGAATAGAGTATGGTATGCCAGTGGATAGCAGCCTTATTTTAACTTCGGCTACGTTCAAGGGTCGCGATTAGAAAGAAGGAGGGATATCGAGTGCCGGAAATCCGTAAACCAGCCGGCAACCGAGGGTCCCTGGGTCACAAATACGGTACTGATTTATCCTTTAATACGATCATCCTGAACAACCAGCAGTACGATTAGAGATCCACTGAATGAATCTAGGAGACCGATCGCCGCCGCTGGATGTACAGTGGAAAGGTAAGGTACCCATGACGCCGCGAAGCTAGGTCTTGCAACACATTGCAATGATAAAGTTTGACAATTTAAATGATAAGCTCAACGCCCAGCGTGTAGTCAACGTTGTGGTGTCCAAGATCGCGTCATGAATCACGATGCGGCGGACAATGGGGCCCGGCCAACGACCACGTCGACCCCCAAATGAATACACGGGGGTGAGCATGCGTTGGTTTACGATCCGTTGCTGGCGGAAATGATCGATCCACTACGACAGGTTAGCATGATGTGGGACATTGTAACGTTAACCGAGAGTCAAGGTCCAAGACCCTAAGACCTACTGTTTGCCTTGCGTTGCGGAAAAAGGTTAGAGTAAGGGTAAGTAGCACTTAGCCTCGCGCATGAGGTCCTTGATAAATGTGTAGACTCACGATAAGATGTCAATGTTGAGGTAAGAATGGACCCACAGCAAGTCCCGCGCTTGCCCTCCACTTGCTGTGTATTGTGTTTGAATGATCAGCGCTGTCCAAAAAGAGTGTTGGGGACCGCATATAAACACCCGCACCCTGCATCCCCCAGCTCTCACCTCGAGATTACCATGAACTTCAAATCTCTCGCTGCTCTCACTCTCGCTGCCTCTGCCGCGCCCCTCGTTGTTGCGGGTCCGTTCGCATACGGTCTGTGTCAAACGGGTGCGTTTCCTCCAACCATCATCCGACTTTGTACTCACTACATCACAAGGTTGCAATACGCTTGTAGTTGCGTGTTACGCTGCTGCAGGATTCACTTTTGGAGTGACCATTGTTGGGGCGCCCCCTGCCATCATGGCGTGCAACGCGGGCCTGGGAACTTGCATGGCAGCGTGTGCTGCTACAGTACTCTTTGCCCCAACCCCCTGAGTGTCTTGCGCGTGAGCATCTTGCGTGTCCCTGCTGCATCCAACTCACAGTCGCCCAGCACATTCATCGAAGCATTCTCGTAGGATGTTGTTTCCTCTAGCAGCTGATTGTCCCGAATCCGAGACAAGCGGTTTGCTCCTTGTACATATTAGTATGATTGATTTGTACCATGAGTACACGCCAGTGTGTACTCATGATAGAATACCAAGTGGGTTTTTGTGTGGGACCTGTCGCGGAGAACGCCGAGTGGTGTTTGTCGAGTGACCATTGACATGGTAAAGTGATTGACTGCTTGTCGGCGACGTGCTCACTTTACCACAGCCCCCACCGTGTCAGGAAGAAGGTACGTGAATGCCCAGAGCACCCCTGAAGGTGATCAAGACAAAGTACGGCAGCGTGTACCCTGCAGACGTGCCTTTCTCGCAACACCTATCGCCCTGAAAGGTGTGACGAGTGCGTGCGGAAGCTCTATAGGTGTTGCCTCGAGATGTACAGCACAAAGGGCGCCAAGGCTGAATCCACAGCGTGTCCGGTAAAGCCTGTCGTCGAACGCTGGTTGAAGGGGCACAATACTGAGACAGATGAGCGGCGGTGACAGTTTCCATGCAAGGGGCTCGAAAGAGATTATAAAGGCCTCGGATCTCCGTCAATATAGCTTCGATGTTTTAAGTAGAGGGCGACAGAGTCCGTGGTGCGAAACACACACGGCTCCCGGCACAGCCCCTTTGCGCCGAGTCTCTCCAAACCTGCATAAGCGATGGTCCAATATTCCATGTCAATCTCTTTTCTTTCCGCAGCTGTGATTGTTGTACCCTTCCTCGCTTCCGACAATGCCGACCGTTGTCGTCACCGTCACAGCGACACCGACAAGCTCTAGTGATTCTTCTTCCTCTTCCCTCTCTTCAGGAACCGTTGCAGGCATCATTATTGGAACCCTTCTCGGCGGTGTCCTCCTCGTAGCGCTCGTCTGGTATCTCCTCAACCGCTACACTCGACGCAAGTTCACCAGAGTTGCCAACAATGACGTCTCCGCCGCTCGAGGTGCTCCTGACCGGAGAACAGACTCGTTTATTCGTCACTCACACAGGCCTTCTATATCGTCTGAGCCCCTCATCTCTCCAGCTTCGTGGCCGCCACTTCCCACCACCTCGCGTCTGTCTCCGAGTACTCCTCCTCGCCTAGATTTCACCCTCCCTGGTATCGGGGACCGCAGCCCCTCTATTAGCTCCTTTGACTTCGGCGAGATGCAAGTCGTTACTGCCGGGACTGTTTCTCGTTCAGCCATACCAGCCCAACAAGCATCGCCTGGATCTCCGCGGTCAGGCTTGGGTAACACCCCACCACTCACTCGGCAGACATCTGGTGATGCAGCCAGTCTGTCTACACCCCCAAAACCATTCATCCATCGAATGTTACAGTCGCGCGCACAAGCTTCGGAGGGGGTTTCCCTTGCACATCGTCCGTCGCTAGATTTTTCGGAGAGTCGTTCCACGACACTTGATTCGTCCGGTGTTCGTGCTGATGAGGAGCGGATGCTTGCCGACGCAGAACGCACTGCCCTTCGAGATGCAGAGATGGCTGAGAGGGAGCGGGAGGTGATGGGAGAGGAAGGAGAGGTGGAAAGTGCAGAGTCAATCTACTCTCAAGGTTCTGCGCCGGTTGACCACTCTGGGTTCTTCTCGGATCCTGTTTCTCGCCCAAACAGTTCCTTGTCTGTGCCTCGCCGGAAGTCTTCTCGAAGACAAGCTCGCACGCCTGTACCCAACCTTCCCGCAGTTGCCGAGATGCCGAATACCCCGAGAGTACCATCGACCGCGGCGAACCCGTCGCTTGACGGACGTGTTTCACATGGGACAGCTCCGCTGTCGTCGGTAGTTGATCAGCCCGGCACCTTGCCCTTGCTCACTTCTAACAACTTTGGAAAGAGTACAGCGTCTGGCACTCCGGCGGGCTCCATCTCGTCGACCGCGGGCTGGGGATCGGGTTCTAGTGGTAGGGCGTCACGGTACCCGTCGCTCGCGGCATCGAGCATCGGGCAGCCTTCGCAGTCTGGGCCGCGTTCGGATGGTGGCACAGACTGGCACCATCCGCCTTCTGGACTCGCCGGACTCGCTTCGCTGCAGCTGGGCACGCTGGTGAATCCACACTCACCGGTGCAGGAGCAAGCCGAGCCGCCAGACGTGTTGTTCGCAGCGGCGCCGATGAAACGTGCGCATCTTCGCGAAGGGACGGTTTCATCGGTGCCGGAGGTGGAGAGAAGGGATGTGATGCAGGGGGGGATTGTGCACATTGACGTCGCGCTGTGAATACGGGACTTTGTAATGTTATGGTATCTATCGCATACGACGAGGACATTCGGTACATTTTGTTCCCGTATAGTGGACGGGGTTGCACGGAGGGCACGTGTCGCGATAATCCGATGGAAGCGTCGAGTGTGAATCAAAAACAGCACAACACGTCGACGAGCCTGGCAGTCCAGCTTGCTCTCTCTGCTCGTCCATGCAGGCCACTCGTCCGACGAGCTCCACCGTGCCCGCTGTCCATGGTGCCACTCGTCGGTGCGAGACTGCCTACTCGTCCGTCAGCTGGGACTACCCGCCCTCGCAAGCCGCATACTACGATGCCCTGCTCTCCCGCGGTGCGTCGCACTCGAGGTTTTTGCGGATAGCTTATTTGAGCACAAGAGAGCGCTCCTCCTCTTTTCCCCTTTCTCCATCCCCTCTGCACACGACCGCCACCCCAGCCTCTCCCTCGGTCCCTCCTCACCCAGACGGCTCACATCGCAAACCGCCAGCTCCTCCTTATTTCCTCCTCTCGCGATCGTATGTCAATGTGAGGCCTCGATCTGCAAATCCGATGTCGCATACCTTGAAGCGTCGAAAGTCGCACTGGCCCAAACCACCCCATTACCATGCTTCCTTGCTCCGCTCGCCTCTATCTCACCGCAAAGGGCTCTTCCGGGCGGTGCTCCCACCCAACAAGGCCGTCGACTTTTTTCGCTGGGACGTCCTTGTCGTTCCGCGCGTTTCCTTGCCTGCGCCATGTCGGGGACGCGGCGGGACGAGTGACGTGGAAGCTGCGTCGCTGCATGTCGCTGAATCGGTGTTGGAGCCCTACGAGGCGGCAACTGGCTTTTTTGGGTGGCATGGACTTGACGTCATTCGGAGTGTGGAAGGGAATGACGGCGACGAGTGTTGCTGGAGTGAAGGATTTGAACATGATGCTGGCAGGTCGTCGGATTTGCAGCTCGAGATTGATGAGGCGTCGGTGGAGCAGGGAAGGACAAGGTGGGCACACACAGCCGAAGAACTCGTTGGGCCGCCTGGGCTAGCTTTGCGACGGGTTGTCGGGGACGGCAAGTCGGGGAAAGATCCTTCGGATCCTGCTCACAAAGGTGTTGCCGACGCTCACCACCCGTCGTCGATTTCCTCACGACGCGAAGAGGTTCGATGGGACCCTGACGCTGGCTCCAGTCCATTTCGGCCATCAGGAGCGGCCTCTACCTCTGATGAGAAGAGGCAATCGCCCTCCTCGAGCTCAAAACCAGAACCCAAACCAGATTCGCCATCAGCCTGGTGGTATGGGCCTTCCCCACACCGCGGACCACCTCCAGCCCACCATTTACCCCCGCTTCGCTTTCTGCCTCCGCCGTCTGTACAGTATGGGCCCCCATCACTACAGTTCTCGCCGTGGTTCCCTGGTCCTGCACAAGGACATGGATATTGGTATGGTACTCAGACTATTGGTGAGTGGGCCGCATTTTCGTAGCCTCCGTACGTTTCGCTTTCTTTCGTGGTACCTCTGTGGTTGATTACTTGTGGCGATGTTCGCCATCTTTTTTTTTCCTCCAGTGTTCTTCTCCTGTTGAATTCCAGCCTCGTGTCTTTCGCTATGTCTCCTGTATGCTGATTCGCTTCCTTGTGCTGTGCCTCCTCAGGTGCACCGTCTCCCATGACCCGTGACCCAAATCTCGCCAAGCCACTTCCTCCCCATTCACACGTTTTTGCTCCTCCTGCTACTCCCACCTCCATTCATCCGGCACAGTCCCCTCGGTATCCAACCAAGGGTCGCGACGAGCGTCGTGACTGTGACAAGGAGACTGAGACCGATCACGGTTACGAATCGACGACGACAACAACGGATTCGGATCCTCCCCCGCACACACCTGTCGGTGCAGCGACGACCGCACATTGTGTAGAAACACTCAAACTCCACGGAGACGATGAAGTGGGGGTATACGGGGTCGAGATCGATGGAGACCATGCGTCCGCATCCATGACGATCAGTTTGTCGGATCCTACCACCCCTGTCAAGTTCCTTGGTCGATTCTCCATGTCCACTCCTTCCTCGGTGTCGTCTGGCTCGCCGGGCTCCAATCGAGATGGTTGCGAATCCTCAAGGGCCGCGGTGGTGTTCCCTTCCCTGAACGGGTCTTTCTGTCAAGGCTCGTCACAAATATCAGTTTCTCTGTCCAGTCCAGGAATGTCTGCGCAAACGACTCCTGCGCGGACAGTGACGCCAGTTAGTTCGTCATCACTATCCTCCCCAACAGAGTCAATGACTCAGTTTGGCCCCGGCGACGAAGAGGATTCCAAGATGAAACTCCAGAGTAGAGGCCTGGAAGCTTCTGTTTCGGGTGATAGTCCTGCATTTATGCTGAGTCTCTCCTCGCCACCACCGACGAGCCCCAATTCGGCGCTTCGGAAGAATTCGCAGGGGTTTTGGGAGCCTACGACGCCCGTATCACCTTCCTCGTCCTCGTCCTCGTCCTCGCTTCCCATTTCACCGTCTGAACGTAAAATGGGGTCGAGGCTCACAGCAGGATGCATTGGCGAGAAGACAGGGCCAGTGTCAGGAGAGAGCTCCGAGTCGCCAGAATCTGCCAGTCCGTCTTCTACACTCTCTGCCAAGTCCAGGTCATTGTCTCCTGGTCCACGCCGTGTCAGCAGCGCAGGGTCCACTCGCTCGTCGAGCTCGAGGCCTGCCTCGTTTTCTTCCCCCACGTCCACGCCCGCGTCTGGGTCTGTGTTTGGTGGATCGTATCCTTCTTCGCCGTCTCCTCCGGACGGCTCGTTCCCGGTGCCTCCAAATCCGACGACCTTGTTGCCTGCTTTCTTGGCGACGGCGGCCGTGAAGCGAAAGAAGGCGTCGAGGACGAGGGAAATTGTTGATCGGCTGAGGTCGTCTTCGATCGATGCGGGAAAGGGAGGCGTGGGATCGGATAGCTTGGGCTGGCTGGCTAGTCCGAGCGCGGGCGGCGAGCTGGATGGCAAGCTTGGGAAAGCATCGTCAGGGTCGGACCACGTTGCTGGAAACCACGTTGCAGGAGGTCAGCCATCGCCATCACCGCCATCCCAGTCAGGCGTGGACTCGGCATCGTGGGTGGGGTCAGACTTGGGAAAGAAACGTGGTCAAGCTCTGGGTTCAAAGTCTTCCGACTCTGGTTCCTCTGGATCAAGAGGGAAGAGTAACGGAGCGACACAGGCCACACTTGGTTCGGAGACCCCTTTCTCACATGCAATCCCAAGAGCTGTCACGACGACGGCCAACCCCAGTATAACCCCCTTTCCGATCCTGAGTGTGTCGCCGATTTCGTCACCTAATTTCACGGTAACGCGACAGAGTCAAACTGGCGGGCCTACTGGGCGCGAGCCTGTGATTACTACGCCATCCAAGAGTGCAGATGGGTCCAAGATGAATCCGACTGTAGCTACGTCGCCGAACGCACGTAGCTCTGGTCCTCAGCTGGTGCCCAGCACTCCAAACGGCGGTACATCACCATCCGCGCGCCCTTCTCATCACCCACTTCCGTTACCACCCCATCCTACTGTGCATTCGCAGCCTCTCGGGCCTCCTCCACCGATGCTCGCCGTCTCACCTTATCCACATCCGGTCTATGTGCCTTTTACGCAGTATCATCTTGCACCACCGCATCAAGGCCAACCAGGACAAGGAACGTGGATGGCAGTCTATCCGGGGCGTCCTCCACATCTACCTGTGCATGCTCTTCCAGCGCAGACGCACGTTGCACCCATCACGGGTGTGTCGGGAATGAGACATGTGAGCTGGTGAGAGACGTGTCGACGCTGGTGCGTGTTGCTCATTCAATGCGACGGACGTACTCTGACCGGCGTTCTTGCGCAGAGCTTTCTTTCGTCTGCTTTCTTGTTGATTTTTTTGGCTATGGGGGAGGGGGTAATACTAATACGCATGTCCATGTTGGTCCCTTTTTTTTTGGCAATGCCGTCTCACTTTCTTTCGCTTGTGATGACTGTCTCGTTCCTTTTTCTCCTTTTACGTGTAGTACATATGTCTCGTTTTCTCGTATGTTCCTTGTCTGATACGCGTGCTTTGGTACAGAATGTCTTGGACTTGTCACGCCTGTCATGAAATAGGGGTGGATTTAGATAAGGACAAACAACGCGTCCGCGTGTAACATTGCATGCCATCACGTGGTCACGCGGACCTCCTCCCATGACCTGCCTTGTTGCAGCTCGCTCGCACAACACTGCACATGTTCATCTTGAACGCACACCCGCAGGTTCCTTGATTTCTCCGTTAAGGCCCAATCCAACCCTGATGACCCCAAATGGTCATTTGCGGGACACCGATCCCGCAACCGCGGAACAGGGAACGGCGACATTGCCTTTGATCACGATCACAGATGCTACACCCCGAAAGACATCCGATGCACACCCCCTTGCCACCCCCACTTCGACCCCCGCTTCAGATGCCCGTACACCCGCAACCTCGGGAAACGTGACGGACTCGCTCTATCGGCTACTCTACCGCGGTGCACTGTCCCTGCCCGATTCCTACCTCCAACTCGATGGTGTCGCCTTCTCGGCACGCCTCCCGAACCGACACTCGCCTGCGCAGCAGGACTCGCCGTCTTGTTCGCTTTCCCGGTGCGACGCGTCTGCACGGGAGCTCATGTACAACCCCCTCGCGCTGGCGTTGGAGAGCATGCGCGGACGCCAGTCGCTTCGGTTCAAGGGCACCGTTCGGCTGCAAGACGTGTGGACGGACGACACGGGAGACGTGTACATGTGCGTGGGCGTGCTTTTGTTGGTTGGCGTGATGCGGACGACTGATTTGCGCTCGTGACGTGTGGTAGGGACGTGCATCCGTTTGCGACGTTGACGAGGATCTACTTTGAAAACACGCTGTGTCTGTCTCCGCTCGTCTCGCCCCCCCATGACGCGTTTGGACCCAAGAGAACGGAAGTTGGCGTCCGCGTGTCTCTGGGCGACACGGGTACGTTTCTTTCATACCGTGCAGTGTGCCCATCTGACGACACGATTCCACGCGCTCCATAGACGGACCCGACACCACCGACATCGTCATTTACGGCGAGACGAGCACGCTGCTGCATCCCCCACCCCTCCAACTATCGCCCGCCGCCACGTCCACGTCTCCAGGGGCGCCATCGCTCAGCGTGCGAGTTGCGCGGATCACGCCTGCTCCGCGCGCACCGCGTCCGGACGATCCGACGCCTCGCCGGCCGCCTGTACGTTTGTTTGGGGGTACCACGCTCGGCGATCTCGGCGCGAACAAACGGATCGTAGCGCGACCGGCCAAGGAAAAGGTCAAGGCCAAGGTGGAAGATGACGTGGTGCGTCGTGCGAGGCAAGTCATGTTGCATCTCCCTCGAACCGAGGTGCCTGCCAGCGGGAGTGGCAAGGAAAAGGACAAGGACAAGGACAAGAGCGTGCGAGACGGTGTTTTCAAGGTACCGGAGGTCCCTGCCAGGGCTCGTCGGAAGCAGGCGGATGCGGGGACGGACGTGTTTGGTGCTGTGGAGCTTCCTCGGCCTCAGTCTGTCGATGGGAAGGGCAAGGGTAAAGCAGAGGAGGGCAAGACTGGGAATGCGCTCGAGGATGCGAACAAGCGTGTTTGTCATTTGGCGCGTTTCACACGTCGACGTATGCTGACGCGTTTTCCAGGTGCTGAAAAAGCTGACCGTCCACCATCTTTCCAATGCAGGGATAGCCCGGTCACACGACGAGTTCAAGGACGTGTTTGGCTTCGTTTACCGTGGGGCTACGTTTGCGCTCGTGAGTGGTTTCGTCCACGGTCCGGTGATGGCGCGCGTTGAACTCGCTCCGTGCGGTATGCAGCGTTCGCAGCTGAAAACGGTGCATATAAGCGCACAGGCAGCGGAAGCGGTCGTTGAAGCACACGTGAAGCTGTATGTGGTGACGTCGGGTGGTGGTCATGATCCGGCTGGCTCGCAAGCACAGACGTCACCGAATACGGTGGACGCCGATGACGCCGGGGGGTAATGCACGACGTTGACCATGAGGGCCATTGCCAAGCCTAAGTAATTCTGCGCCGGACGCGTCAGACTCCACGCCCGGATCTTGCCATGCGTTCCACCAGGCTGAAAGCAGTGACGCGTTGTCCGCGGGGCGGCGTCGTGGCATGGCTCATTCTAGACACTCGTCCACGCCAACGGTGTGCTGCGCCCGGCGTTGGTTCAATGATCATCGTATTTTGCTTTTGGTTCGTTTCAGGTGGCCAGGTGGTTGCATGTCGCTCGGACACGTGCACCCGGTGTGAAGCCCACTTGCGAGGTTGGCGTGCAGGCGAAGACATGCCGAGTTTGAGCGATCGTGAGGGTGACTCGGGGTTCGCCTGCGGTGAGAGAAAGCCGTCCCTCCCATGGCATCGGACGGGATGAAATGAACCGAACGGTGTTGCACGCTGCGATTAAAGCTGCCGGCACAGTCAAGCCACGGGTCCCGCGGGGTGCCGGCGTTGAAATGCGCCTTCTTGCCGTCGAAGGGCTTACACACCACGTTTGATAGAGTTTACACTCGACTCGGCGAGAAGCAGGAGGTAGTACTACTACATGGCTTCTGTAAACCCGTATCGTAACTCGTGACTTCCAGAGTCCAGACGTACTGGTACAGCGAAATGGTGAGACCACAGGGGGGAAACCACATGGAGAATAAGAAAAGAACCCTAGAGAAGACCTGCCTCTCGCAATCCTCCGTTACAAGATAATTAACGACATGATTACCATCGGCTTGAGTACGAGTATAGAATACTTTTTCTCTTCCTTTCCTCGCGATTTCGTGTGGAAATAAAAAGAAAAGGGGGGGGGGGGGGGTCGGTTCGCTAGTGGACAGCCCGCCTGCGACGGGTTGCTTCGGGATAGACCTCCTGTACGACTTCTTTGAAAGCGCGATCTTGTTCGTATTGTTCGCGCGTCTGCGTGACGATGACCTGCAAGACCGGCTGTGCCGTGCCCATCGCCCGC
Organism: Boletus patriciae; assembly: GCA_038093075.1. Lineage (NCBI taxonomy): Eukaryota > Fungi > Basidiomycota > Agaricomycetes > Boletales > Boletaceae > Boletus > Boletus patriciae. Next base: position 16,602 of record JBBPRK010000231.1, on the reverse strand, counting down.
TCCGTCTGTATATCATCCACTTCCCTCTCGAAAGCGCTTGGACGGAAGCAATTCAGCGCCTGAAACACAGGGGTGTTTGGGCGGGAAAGCGGGCTCGCAGGACGTGAGACCATCGGACTCGAGGGTCTCGAGAACATGCCCCGGATGGCGGACTGCGTGGCAGGGCGGATGACGGTGCGGGTGATGATGAGGTCCTCGCGGTCAAACGTGTCTACTTGACGCGACCCCGAAGAGGAGGTGCCTGAAGGCGACGTTTCCAAAGCGCCCTCGGCGAGGTTGGGCGAGGATGTCGTAAAGTAGGACGAGGAGGAGGCGGAGGATGGCGTCGATGGGACGGATTCAGATTCAGAGGTGGTAGAGGAGGAGGAGGAGAGAGACTCTGCGAGGACGGAGCCGATGGAGTTCCTGTGGGAGGAAACCTCTAGGGGCACGAGGACCAATTCATGGTCGCTCCAGATGCCACCCACGACGCCGTTTGGGGGTAGTTCAGGCTGGGACAGTCGTCGTAGAATTTGGCCCATGACCGTTTTTGTCGAAGTAATGGAGAGGTTGGAAAGAGCCTTCTGGGAAAAAGCAATGAGTCGCGAGGCAAGAGGTGGTGGTGGTAATAACCAACCTTACTGCGCATGGGATCAAACCGCTGGGCATCCATGGCTTCATAACGTGCAAGATCCATGATTCAAAGATAAGGGAAGATAGGGCGGAGGAGATGCGTAAGATAGAAGACGAGAAGGACGGAACTGAAGGAGCTGTGTTTATATGGAGAGAACGTATCCATGACCACAACTCGTGGTGTGGACGCTGTGGACAGTCGCTTTGAGGCCATGGTATTGATGCACTAAAGCGTCTATTGTGACGCTTCGCGCCACCACAATCGCTGCTTTGTCCCCCATGCATTCTTCCACCCCCGCTTTGACGGCATTGCGCCTCGACAGGACCACAGATTGAATAGGACAGGGACTTACAATATAAATAGCAAGGTCTACCCGGAGGGAGATCATCTGCACATTGATAGCACTACCGTGATAACACACCTTTTTAATTTTTGGCGATGCAGAAACAGGTGAGCGCAAAACACATCTCGGCCTGTAGGGAAGCACGTGCTGATCGTGGGCCCAGATCCCGCAAACGCGATCCATGAATGGTTTTCACCGGGGGCCCGGTCCCGCAAACACGGAGCTGAACATCGGAGGACCCACCTTCGTCATTCAGACAGCGCGCAAAGTTGTCGTGACATGGCAGAAGGGTACCTTGATATCAGTAAGCTTGCCCCGCAAAACCACGTTCGTGTTACTTATCGAACCCCAGGTACCTCCAAGAAAATCGGATGTCCAGCACCTTCCTCGACACGAGGCTGGGGGGAGGTCCTAATAAAGCATGGTGGCGCCTGAAACGGTTACCACAACGTGGGACGGCTTCATTTCGGAGCTGCATCACGGGTTCCCGGACACAGCCCTTGAAGTCGAGAGGTACCCGTTTTGTAGTTTAGGTCTTGGTTTAGGTTAATTTATAGCGTATTCTTAAGATCTGGCGCTGTCTGCCTGATCGGCTTATAGCCAGATGATTTGCACTGATCTGTACAGCCATTATGGCGCCATGCATACAGGGCAGTAGACTGGGGTGGTGAAATGATGATCCGACTCGACACAGATGAAGGATTGACAAAGGTAAGAGATGCGTTCAACTTAAATTTGCTAGTCCATTTTCATCACGTGATCTAGTGGTTTATTGATACACCGACTCAAGTTGAACGTCACTAATGAGCAGACTGCCTCCGTCCTTTACATCTCTGTATCGTCTTTCCTGCGTGCAAGTTCTGCGTCAGTTCTACACCAAAATGCAGCCCGAAAGCAGCTTCGTCAGCTCTTTCGGCCTGTATTTGATGCTGCAGCACGGGTTGTCGGAGACCCTCAAAGCAATCAGCTCTCGCGCTCGGAAAGGACAAGACGCGACCATTTTCTTAACACCTTTGAGCAACGAGGTATGTCGATCAGTCATTCCTTGCCGGTGTCCTCTCATTCGTCACAGTGGATGGTACTCTGAGTCTCCTCCTGAACTCTGCGCAGTATCGCGGAGTCCCTCATCGAACAATTTACAATATGAATCGACTTCGGAAGGCACACGCTGTTTGGACCCATAGAAAGTGTTCCAGTTCAAAGAATGCATGGAATCCGAAAGCAGCAGTCGCGGAAAAATCAAAGCCTCGTGCCGCTCAGCGCCCCCGTGATCTCGATCGAATGGAAAGGAACCGAGTGCACGAACATTGCTGGGATGCTTTGGGGGAGACAGTGAAGATGGCAGAAGGCAGACACAATCTATCCTTGGGCAGACTTTATCTGAACTTTAATTGTCATTGCCAGCACGCCCCCGGAATGAAACAATAGCTGTCTAGTGCCCAGTGCGGTTAGCTTGTGAATATCCATCCAAGGTTCGACATGCGGTGAACCTTGTTGCAGCCACCTGTGTCTCCTGTCCCAGTTCGTTCTACTATCCTGTACAACAACTTCGACAGTCGTATTGATTCGGCAGTCACAGACATGTCATGAATACACGCCCAAATGAAGCTAGGGTAGATGAATGGTTGCGCGACTGGCAGTGTGACATGCGTGGAGTGGCGCGCCGACGTCCACAGGATGTCATTGTACAGGATAGTGTTTATCCGTTGACGGTTTATTGTTCCAGAATTTTGGTCACGTGACTCTGGGCGGAGCCGTCGCAACATAACAATAACTATTGTTTGACATCGAGTTTAGTCTCCTCGCCCTTATCGCGTGCAGGTATCGCGTTCGCATAAAGACCGTTGCGATGGATGGAGGCAAGTATCTCTTTCCCGCGTAGCTGTGCTTCGCACTTGTACTTCTTTCACCACCCTCTACCATATGTACCAGCATGTCATTTCAAAACTCTAGTCCGCGCGTTGCTGGTCAAGACTCGGACATTATTGACATCATCTTCCCTTCTTCTGATGTATCCCGGTGTCTTCTGGATGTCGGATTATGCCCTATTCCGGGCAAGCAAATGTACGGAAACAGTGAATCCATCAAGTCATGGATTGACGCAATCGACTGCGTGAGTCTTGTCGACTCACCTGCTCTATTATCGCTGACCGTGTCTTGCAGGCCAACAACTCTGTCGTCGAGCAGGACGATTCCGATGGTGCCTGTGTCTTTGAATTCGCTACGCATCCTTTCAGAACATACCCCCCGCATTCTCCGTTCTCCGACGAGTTTGAATCGGAGAGCGATGTCTCGTTTCCCTTCGATGCGTCGGCGTGGGCTCCAGAAGTGTTTGCATCTTCCTACGACGACGACAGTGATGAAAGTCGTTCGGGGTCGACTCTCTCGGCTGACGCGCAGTACATCACTATTTCTTCCGATAGCCCTTGGTATCGTCTACCATCACCCAGTCCTGGACCGATCTCGGCCCACGAGCTCAGCACCGCGGTATACGCAAACTCGTGTTCCAGTGATGTCCGCCAAGCTATCGCCCAGCAGGAGCTTCTCCTCGCTATCGTCCGCGAAGAGTTGCGCAGAGTTGTGCCCCGCGACGATTGTGCAGAATACGACTCTGGTTGGCTAGAAAATATGGATGTAGATCTTGTGCTGGCACCTCTGGAAACGTACGCAGACCTTTGCTGGGAATCCGCTGTTTGCGAAAAGTCTCCTACCCGACGGCTGGACAGAGCGATACCTGATGTCCCGATAGGATTTGACGAGGTTCACGGAACTTATTGAATGACAGGTGAGGACAGTCGGGTCGGGTTGTTGACAAGATTCTCATGACCCGCACTTGTCGAATACCTAGAAATGCACCTCCGTCGTCCACTGTTTTCGTTCGAGAAATACGTTTTCCTTGTTGTACATCGTCTCCTTCGTCCTACACCATCGCGCCTATTTAAATTAGTCGCTCATTCTCTTCGGCATCTGGTGGTTTATTTATAATTTCCTATGTAGGGTCTTCCATCGGGGTCCATCCTGTACAAATCCTGTACAATAAATGATGCTGGGCGCTGTCACCATATCCATATCGAAATTACTCCACTACACCACGTCATCCAGTGAGTTTACATATGTACAATCGCACGGACTTACTTATGAAACTAAAACTTTTGAATGGAATTTAAAGCCACTTGAACTCAAATAGCAACGTTCAGTTCAACGACCTTGAACATAGCCCCCGCCCACTGCTTCTCTCGTGGCAAGATTCGCCGTCCCAGAGCTTGCTAGCCGTTGCCCGGTACAGTGGCAACTAAACGCCAAATTGGACCTTTAAATTCCTACCACATGACGCAAGTCCTAGTTAATGTCTCACATTCTGTGCGGTGCGGCCCATCTGCAAACACGGTATGTAACGTTATCGCTTGACGACACTCTGCAAACAATTCCAGGATTGCGATTGGAGGACATGTAGCGTCGTTCCTGTGTCAAGCGAAATTTTGAACCGACTTGCCAAATGGGCATTCAGGCTGCACCGTGACAGCCTGGCTCGCTTAACTTTCCAGATTGCGATTACTTGGTTCGCATCAACAACGAGGTTGACGTCCGTCTTTTGACCATCCGCGATAATCTCTGGTGAGACATCCCGGTTACTTTATTTCTGAACTACCAGGACTAAATCCTACGTTCTTGTAAGTAGCGGAATTTTTGTCAGTAAATTTCCGCAGCCGGATAATCTGACAAGCACTGTCCTGGAACAACTGGCAGTTGAATCCAGCTGGATAACGTTTGCATCATGTCGCACGCCTGGACCACTGTGTACCAACGCGAGTAACATCCCTTCGCATACGCAATATAACAGCACGCAATCAGCCGGTGAGTTCCCACACGCAACTACCAAGATGAACACACCTACGACATGTGGCCATGAGAAGGACTGGTCGCGGCGCTTGATTCGACGGGCCTCACTCATACCTTATGACAGTGTAACTGGGAATCTCCAAGAGGGTGATCTCTTCCCATCGAAGACGGGGATCTAATGCTATTCCGAAATGGGGTGCGATACGGAATCGCAGCCCCCTTGTGACTGGTCACTATTTCCCGGTTTATCTGACATCCTCACCGTTCTTATACCGCGGTCAGATAGGCAGATCTGCAGGAGCACATCACCATGCACCACCCATTTATCGACAACGTCCTGTCATCGTTATCCATGCCATCCCCTCAATTGACTGCAGAGCAAGAAGCGGTGTGTCTAGAGCATCCCCCTTGACATTTTGATTGACACTGTAGGCCCAGGAATTACTCGAGCCTTACACATACGTTGCGTCTTCTCCCGGAAAAGGATTCCGCAACCAACTCATCGAGGCGTTTAACCACTGGCTTCAAGTACCTCCAGCTCAACTCAAGACAATAGTTCGTGTAATAGAACTACTGCATAACGCGAGTCTCATGTAACTTTGGTCCCCCCTTCGCTTGCACGACAGATATTTACTTTGTTGCAGAGTGGATGACATCGAAGACGACTCCGAATTGAGGAGAGGGAAGCCAGGTATGGTGTCTCGGAATACCGAAAATGGATATCTGAAACGTCGGCCATAGTTGCGCATAAGATATACGGCGTGCCCCAGACCATCAACTCCGCAAACTATGTCTACTTCCTTGCATATCAAGAAGTCTTAAAGATTCCCTACATGGACCAATTTGACAGGCCGTATATTCTCCATCTCGGCCTTCCCCGCCGGAATTCCTCCAACTCTGGCCTTCGTCTCGTTCAAATCCTCAACGGTGAGTCAGTCCCTCGGCCATAGTGAAACTGCTTTTTTGAGACGAGATCTTAGACGAAATGTTGGCGCTGCACCGTGGCCAAGGCAGGGAATTATTGTGGCGCGATCACCTCCAGTGTCCCACCGAGGAAGAGTACGTAGATATGGTGAAGGACAGTAAGTACTTGGCAGCGACAAGGTGAAGCCAGCTACCCACTCATCCAATGCTTAGAGACAGGAGGACTGCTGCGGATCGCGGTGAGATTGATGATAGAGTGCGCCACGATAAACACTGGCATGTAAGTCATACGTCACGAAAAATGGGCTGACTTATATGGTTAACTCTCTGCAAGAAATTATGTCCCGCTCGTCGACTTGGTGGGCATCTGGTTCCAGATTCGCGACGACTACATGAATCTGCAGAGCAATACGGTGGGTGGGTCCATGTCTGAAAGTCCACTCATCTAATATGCGTCATTCAGTACAAGGAACACAAGGGATTTGCTGAAGACCTGTCAGAGGGCAAGTTTTCGTTCCCAATTATACACGGCATCAGGGGAAAGCGTGACAGCAGATACATAATAAGTGCGAATGGCGTCAGTTTAATGTCGGTTGAATGGACCAATTTCGCAGATGTCCTCCGGTTACGGCCGAAAGGTCCAATGCTCAAGCATCTCGCGATCTCGCATCTCAAGGAAGTGACGCATTCGTTTGAATATACCCTCAGCGTATTGAACTCGCTGGAAGCGCAAGCCCGTGCCGAGGTAACAAGACTTGGAGGGAACCCAAAGCTGGAAGCGATTCTCGGCAGGCTAGCAGTACAGGACCACGGACATTGATCGATTGATCGCTGGTATATTTATTTTGGTTAAGCTGCCCTGGTGGTTGTTATTATGCTTGGTGGCGTTTTAGTACGGCCGTTTATCGCTTTGTCGGTAATTTATTTCGGAAGTGAGGCTTGGTGATTTGATGATTGGCCATAATTTATGATGTGATTTGTACTTAATCGAGTCCGGACTCCGGAAGTATGTGGACAAGGTTCAGTGATGTCTCACCCTGCAGGTATTGTTCTGTCAGTGATGGTAACAAGGTTACCTTCAAGGGTACTTACCGCCAACTTGTGGGGGCTTGAGAACACGCTCGCGGAGTAAGCGCTAACACATGCAACTCGTTGCTCTCCGAGTCCGTTCTTGACAGATTGTCAGGAACTGGCCGACAAATTCCTTCCGAATTGATCATGATGATTTTCGGGGTCGCCATCATAGGGTCGCCAAAGGTCACCGAGTTCAGCGACTCATCCGAGCTCGCCGCGAATGACGAAACAACTCGAAAAACGGACGAGCTGATGCAGTCCGCAACCAAGGGGAGAACACGACGATGCAAGACGCTATAATTTGAACAATACAGGTTAGGCGACCGACATAACTAAGCACCATAATGGTCACTGAAGACTTCATGGTAGATTGGTATAGTCCTGCGAGTACATGGAGCATTAAGTATGAAGTCACCAATGGCTAGGAATCAGACGCTTCGCTCTGCTGAGAATTCTGTTCATCATCATCTCCAAAGAAACCATCACTTGCGACATCATTGGTGTGGGTCCGAGCCTTGATTGAAGGAGCTACGGCAGCTCCGCTCCGACCGGATACTACCAATTGCTTGTGTTCGTGTCCTAGCTCCCCTAGCCCATTTTCGGGCTCGTTGCTTAGTTCACCGCGATCCATTTGTTGACGTATCATTTCGCGCACTTTCGATCGCTCTTCGTTGTCGTCTGACGATGCAAGAACCGGTGCAGCAGTAGAACCAGATCCGCGGACTTCAGGTGGGAACAATGAGACGTATTTCTTAGTTTTTGGGAAGTGCTAAGGCCATCATCAGTGGTTGAGAAGACCAAGTTCCATGCCAAGATACCAAAATATAGTTCAAGTCCACCCTCAAATCAGCCAGTGCTGATTCGAGCTCCTCCACCTCCTTCGATTCCGAAGTTGCTATGCTACGTTTCGTCTGGTTTATTTTTCGAGCTACTTTTTGGCGTTCTAGATACAAGAAGATGGTCTCACTTGACAACTCAGTATCCGGTTGCGATAAACTCACCAAAGAACTTGATTTTATGATATTTCGTTGCATATTGACGTGCTTTTCGAGATTGCTCAGCGCGAGCAAGGTCAGCCTCGAGCGCTTTCAAGCGACGTTCCGTTTCCACCCGCACATCTGCTGCCAAATTATCCTTCGCGAGAAGTCGCTTTGTTTGCCGGAGAGCTGATTTGAGCTTCTGAACGCCAGGCAGTGCATCCTCGTGGGTCGGTCGTGGTGGCTTATTGGAGTATGGCCGATTTCTGGACTTTTTGTGTGGTCGTTCTTTGGAAGGACCTGCCATGGATGTGGAAGGCTCTTGTTTTGCTCTCGAGGGTGCCATCTGTCAGTAACTTGAAGATTCTAAGAACTTGGAGAGTCGCGGCAATGAGCACCGAATCTTAATTTAAGGTTATGGTCTGACGAGTCCGATGCCAAGACCACCTTGTTGAACTCGACACTCGCCCCGATGCGAAATCTAACGCTATCGACTGTTCAGATATCCATTCTACAGGCGGAAGATGTAATAAAATTCTCAAGCCCAACTTCCGACGATGCTACGGCCGTTCTCAGTGCAATCGCGTTCGACTTGGATCGGAATGCTACTTTCGCGGGGACAGAGTCGTCGCAAGGCGCAATTTTGGTCTGGAGAGCGTCGGACACGAGTTTTCCCACTCCTGGAAATGTGTTCCTCGTCTTTTGCGGCTCGTACACTTCCCCGAGTGCTGGAATAGCGAGTCTCCGGGTGCTCTCCGAGTCCAATCAACTTGTGCTAGTGACGCGTGCAGGAGATATCGTGGTGTGGGGGCTTGACGAGTCTGGAGGCTTCGTCGTAAGTAAACAAAGTTCAGCTGCTCTCTTCCTAACCGTCGTTTCAGGGAGATGCTTATGTCCTAGGCACAGTAGAGTCAGGGATCGCGGCTGTGGCTTGGAGCCCCGATGACTCGCTGGTAACCTTGGCTACTGGTACGTTGCCGTTTGCTCCACCCGTGCGACAGTCGATTTATCCATGAATGTAGACACCAACATAATTTTAATGACATCGACCTTTGACGTTCTGTCGGAGGTCCCAATTGAGACTAACGAATTTGGGGAAGGCATGATTGGCTTCTACTCCCACCAAAGCGTCCGATGACGTTTTCATGATTCAGATGCTCCTATCAATGTCGGATGGGGTTCCAGGGAAACTCAGTTCCACGGATCGATAGGCAGGGCTCATCTCAAAGCTGATAATGGTCAAGCAAACGTCAACAACGAGGGTCTTGTTGACGATGGTCGGCCACGTATTACGTGGCGTGGAGATGGTGCCTACTTTGCGGTTTCTTCACGATCGTCTCGCTCGTGTCGCGTAATCAGGGTCTATTCCCGCGAAGGTCACCTCCAATCGACTTCTGAAACGGTACCAGGTCTCGAAGCAAGTGCTGCATGGAGACCGAATGGTGGTTTGATTGCGTCTACGCAAAACGAGGTCCGGTTTGGACCTCAGGATGTTCGAAAAAGTGGCAAATACGATGTTGTGTTCTTCGAGAGAAACGGCCTTCGACATGGCGAATTCAGTCTGCGACGCCCACTCGAGGATGACGGATTAGGATACAAAGTCAAAGAACTCGTGTGGTCTCCTGATTCTGCTGTCCTCGCAGTGTGGATCGAGAAGCTGGACGGTGACGTGGTGCAGTTGTGGACGACTGGGAACTATCATTGGTAGCATTGTCAATTACTTCATTTCTCCTTTGTTGACTTCTTCCTGGAACATATAATATAGGTATCTCAAGCAAGAACTCCGGGCTCCGGGTGATAGCCATTTCACAGGTGTTGTATGGCATCCAGAATCCTCGTTGAGGTTGCTAACGACGACCGCGTGTAAGCATTTTTTTGCATTCAGTGGTTGTTTCTGGACGTCCATGTTCAACCTAATTCTCTTTAGCGCAACTCATTTCTAGAACGTTCGCATGGGAGACCTGTGCTGGTGCAAATGCTACTGGTACTGTTGGGGTTATTGACGGAGGTTGTTTCCCTCTGGTTAAGGCATAATTTCCATGGACTTATCAATACATCCAACAGATGAAATTCTGCTTACGCCTTTCCGTACCCAAAATGTCCCCCCTCCAATGTCGTCCTATCAACTCAAAACGTCATTGTCCACTCCTTCCGCTGATACTCCCTCGGCGCAGACACCGGTTCATATCGCATTGTCTCCATGTAACGACCTTTTGGCTTCCGTGTGGCAGAACGGCCGCGTTTCTGTTTGGTCGCTGAATACAAGGATAGGGCCAGGAAAAGAGAAGGTGATGGATCCCGCAGTCATTTGGACAGCAAGGCTATGCGACGGAGAGAAGTTCTGGAGACAAATGTCCGTGTCTGGTCTGACACAAGATGGAAAGCGCACCGTGAAGGTGATACTGCTCGGTTCAGAGAGAGGCTCCGACCATGTCGCAATTCACGAGATTTCAGTTGCTGATGCCAGTAGTGACAACGCCGAGAGGGAGGACCATTTCCTTGTCAAGATGCCAGGAGCTAATGGTCGACTCATTGCGAGCTATATTCACCTGCCCCCGATTTGGCAGGATGTTAACGGAGAAATATCTGAAGGTTGGGTCACCCCGGGACTTGTGCCTTCATATTTCTGACATTGGTGCCAGTGGATTACTCCGAAGATGTTGTTTCGCCACTCTGTGCCTTCCCCGAGCACTGCTTCTGGGCGACATGCTCCGTGGTGGATGACACTCGACTATTTATCGGACATGCGTTCTCAGGCAAATTATATTGCGTCGCTCCTGGATCACAGGCAGTATTACTTGCAAGCAACGCCAATTCCTTTGCCATTGCATCAGGTTTCGTGATCTTCACCACCGCAGCCCACGACGCCCAATTTGTTCCTGTCGCGACGTTGGTAGAGCACGCGCAGAACACGAACAAAGAAGAGGGCGAGCCATCCCTGGCAAACAGAAACACAACTATGCAGCTGTCGAGCGACACGTGGGAGAAGCGCCGTGTCGAACGAGGCTCCAGAATCGTGACAGTCGTGCCTAGTACGATGAACCTGGTATTGCAGATGCCAAGAGGTAACTTGGAGACGATTAGCCCTCGTCCTTTGGTCATGGAAGTCGTGAAGGCTGATCTTGACTCGTGCGTAGAAAACCTTTTGCCTCGAGCGACGCTCCTCACACTCAGTTTGGTTACAGAGGGCGGTGGAAAAACGCTTTCGTGTCATGCCGGAAACACCGAATTGATCTTAGTATCATCGTGCAGCACAACCAGGGAACGTTCATGGCAGGAGTGTCCGAATTTGTTGATCAAGTCCGGGATGTCGATCACATTAATTTATTCCTAACTAACGTTGGGTTAGTATCACTTTCTTCCACGCCTAGCGCCATGTTGCTGACCCGCGTAGGCGGAGTCAACTCACGCAAACCGTGATTATTGACGTATGCGACACTGTACGTCGTGAACTTGAAATTAAAGACATCAGCAAGTACGTCAACTCTATCTTGACTGCCCATGTGGTCAAATCGCCACCGGATCACGAAGCAGCACTCGCCTTGCTGCTTCAGCTACGAGGTTGACGTTTTCCTGTGTGCAACTTTCAATGGTATTTATGAACGTTTCTCAGATTCGCAGCCAGACCTAGTCGAGGATGCTGTGAAATATGTTATTTTCCTTGTGGACGCCGATAGACTCTTCGACACTGCTCTTGGAATGTACGATTTCTCGCTGGTATTAATGGTAGCCCAGCACGCGCAAAAGGTCATCCCGTTCAGGTTAAATGACAGGATCTGTCTGACCGTCCTCGTTTCAGGACCCGAGAGAATATCTCCCATTCCTGCGAGAACTGAGGGCCCTCCCTCAATATTATCAGCGCTTTAGAATCGACGATTATCTTCGAAGATATGGGAAAGCACTGTCAAACCTCAATCTCGCAGGTCAGGCGAATGAATTGATACTTGCCGGTCGCTTACACCCTGATAGGCCCTGATTATTTCCAGGAGGCTCTTGAATATCTTGAGCACTATCAACTATATGAGGAAGGTCTCACAATTTGGCAAGGTACGGAACAACATAATGTCAGTCCCCCTCCATGTCCTGAAAGAGTATTGGACTGATATGTACTCGAGGCCATCCTAACCGCGTATGGAAGTTGGCTGTTTGACCGCAGGGACTACAGACAAGCAGCTCTTGGTGCGGAGCCAATTTCCAAGCAGGGCTGACGCTAACTGGATCGGGATATATTAGCGTTTACCGAGGCGGGCAACTTTCGAAAAGCAATGGTTGCGCACGAAAGGGCACTGGAATGGCAGGAACTTTTTGATATCTCCACAAGGGAAAATGTGCCCGGAGAAGAGGTCAAAGAGATTGCCTATCGCATCTCTGGTCCGTTTTTGTACGCTGTTTCAACTTGCCCAACTTATGTTACTTACAGAGGAGCTTTTATCGAAGAAGCGTCATCTCGAAGCGGCACGGGTCGTTGTCGATTATGCCGGAGACGTTCGGCAGGGAATCATTGCTCTCGTCCAGGGCAATGAACTCTCAGAGGCGCGGAGGATTGTGAGTATATCAAAGTCCCTTGGTTGATGGGCCTCGTTCAATATTACCTTAACAGGTATCATTGCACTCAACGTCTGAGCTCCTCGAGGACGTGATACTGCCAGGGGCACTCGAGATTCGGTCTCAGCTCGCGGATGACCTCGCAGAAATGCGCGACCAGCTTCGCAAACAGATCGACCGACTACAAGAGCTTCGTATCAAGAAAGCAGAGCAACCAGGTAGGCCTTTGCCATCGTTACCGTTGTGATGTCAGTAACACGGACTGCAAAGATGCTTTTTATGGCACCGAGGATACAAATCTGCACAATGTGGACGTGATGACGGACGTTTCCATGGCGCCTACAGTGTTCACGAGGTACACGGCCGCGCCGTCGGCCACATCCAAGGCATCCAAGTGAGCGAGATCCCTCTCCTTCATGGCGCGAGCGAGGTTTACGAACTCTATACTCAGGCGTAGTTCCAAGACGAAGAGAAAAATGGAACGCAAGGTCGGGTCCGGGCGGAAAGGCACGGTGGACGAGGAAGAATATCTCCTTAAGTCGATCTCGAAACTGGTCGCGAGGTCGACGGTGACTCAAGGTACGTTCTCTGGTTGTCGGACCCCGAGTCGGTGACCCTGACTGTCGCAGGCGAAGTCAAGAAGTTGCTGCCTCATCTACTGCAGTTCTCGAAGGCGCACCGCGCGGAGGGTGAGGCCCTCCAACAAGCGTTCAGTGCGTTCGACAAGGATCTACGGGAAGCGATAGAGGAGACCTGGAAGAAGCCTGGGGTCGAACAGGAGCAGCCTGTAGACTCTTGGATGGCCAGGATGCAAGAAAAGGAAAAGGATCGCTTGATAGACCCGATTGAACGTGTGCAAAAGCCAGAGTTGGGTGTCGTCGAGTGGAGGCTCGACTTGCTACGAACGAGGAGGTAGCATTGTAAAAGAGATGTGTGTAAGTTACAGCACATGGTTCGACGCGTGACACAGCCCGATGTTAGTACTGATGGAGGGTCAGATCTCCTCTACAATCTGATCAAATACTACAGTCGCAGGACCCCTTTCGAGAGTGCTTATCAGTAGTTAGACCGATTACAGCTAGATAACGTCCTACCTCCTCTCTGCGCCATTCTCCATCCAACTAATCTGCGCCTGTAACGTGGTCAACCCGAACATCAACACAATACTGAACTGCTGCCTGTAGAACTGAGGTCCCGCGAAACCGCGTCGGGGACTGAGCGTCTTGGGTACCTGGGACGTATCCGCGTGAACGGTGCATAGGTTGGAGAACATCCCTTTGTAGGTGATAACTTCAGCGTTCACGTCGAGCATCATCTAGAACGTCGACATACACGGTTCTGAGTCCGTCCAGCGAGGGTTACTCGCATTGCCGCGATAGCAGACAATTTCTGTTGCGATCGTGTCGCAGCAACTCCCCTCTGCGCATTCCGTGACGAAGTCTTTCCGGAATTCCATTGTATCCGACACCACTGTTCCCTGCCATTGTTCTATTTCAGCTTTGACCGAAAACAAGTCACAACCCAAATACCAATACCTTGTGCAATATCGCGCTGAACGCGTTTGGAAGGACCATGCGCCCCGATGGGCGTGGGACCACGGACGTGGCCCGAAGTTTATGTTGCTCGTCATTCTTGTTGAACTCTATGGCGCATCGAGTGCCGTACGTGAAGTTGGAAACGCGTGTCGACACCCTGTGGTCGAGGTAAAAGGCGAGAGCGCCGTCCGCGACTTTATTTCTGGTAGATTTGGAGTAAACACAGGATGAAGCCAAGTCGATTTCGAATGACACTTACGTGTGACTGTCCAGGCGACAGAAATTGAGGTTCAACGGTCTGATGTGTTCTTGAAGCTTCGAAAAGAGCCAATCATTCGCGGCGAAACTTCCAACGAGGAAGATGGACTTGGCGATCGTCAATCCCTCTCCCTCGTATTGCAATCTAGGCAAGACGTACGCCAATGGGCTTGGTTGCCAGCTTTCGCTGATTTTCCACAGCCTCAATGATTGCCACTACAGTGGGTTCGAAAAGGGCCGCGACATCGGTTCTGGGTTATGAGCGTCGTAAATAGGCAGGAGATCAAGTAAAACACAATACCACTTACCCCGGGACCTGGAGGTGTCCAGACTTGATGTTAAACGCGAGGTCGCGGTCCCTCACGGTTCCGAAGCGGATGTAAGACACTTCAGTAGCATTGCGGAAGCGGAGCTTCGTTGTCTTGTCGAACTCATTCGTCATTTGAGCGATGTCCTCCGGGGTTCCGAATTTAGAACCTGCGAGCTTCACTACGGGAATACAGTCAATCGAATGTATCCCATTCTCATAGCCTACCTGCGAGGAACTGCTGAGCGCGCCTGGTGACGAATACTTCGCCCTGCAAGCGACCTTCATCCCAGCTCATAAGTACAAGCAATGCAATTCGAGTTCCTGCTTACATTCTACGGGAGCGATCTCTTGGCATGTGGTGAGCGATGTTGTAATGTAATAGGAGCTAACATCGACGATTGCACGGCCTGCATCAATAATCATGACGCCTTGGTCTTCCTGAGAAAATATTTCAGCCACACAAATCAAGCACGGGTTGGCATACTACCTTGACTGATCCAGCTGTCTTTTCAGCACTCAGGCAGAAGTGCAGACTCGCTTCGCCTTCGGTGACTAGCCGAATCCGAGCTTGTCCTTCAGGAGAATCGGGGACTAATCCTGCGAGGACTGCTGCTCGTCGTATTTGTGTTTGCTGCGGACCTTTCCATCCGTTCGGATGACTGAGAACGAAATCAATATTGTTGTCGAATGACGCCCACAGGTCACGTCCGCTTGCATGGGTTTCTTGAATATAGGTCTTTGTACATTGGAACAGATATTTCATGAAGTCACTTAGGATTTGTACCGCAGTCATATTCGGAGGAAGCGGGGGAATATCTTGATCGCTAATGTGATCGGACGCCATGTTTTTAGGTCTAAGATGAAGCATCCACCTAGTGTCCCGCACTTCAGTGGACAGCGAGCGACAAATTCAACAGACGAGGGCTCTCACCATTCCACTTTGACCCATTCTTCGTCTTCTGCTCTCTCAGCTATGCTCTCTTGGAGGGCCTCATTGCCAAATGCGCGGGGAACACCTTCCAGGTCGTAATACACAATGGATGGTATCTTGGTATTTCCGCCAACACGTTCTGTAGCGGGAAAACTTTCCACATGATGGATACAACGAATACTTCGAGAGTATGCATTAGCGCTCACAGTGTAACACCGCAGATGACTGGCGGCTTGCCAGGAAAGAGGATGCTATACGAGACGCCGCTATACGTTGTGCCCACATCGAAAGCCAAAACCAGCTTTCGAGCAGGTCCTTGGTATGGTTGTCGCTCTGGCATGTGTCGGTGGGGTGACGTAGGTTTTCTTTGGATAGGGATAGATGGTGTACGATTTAGCCCGTTTAAGCGTAGAGGAAAGAGGGGCGAGTCGACGCTAAGTCTGTTCCCAGCACTTTGCGCCGTGGCAGGATCAGGCGAGGCGGACAAGCACCATGACTTCACAGCGAGAAACCCGATCGGATCTAATGCAGGACTCCATGCGGTTTCCGTGATCAACTCAGTGGCCTTGCTTTCATGCCTGCTTCCCCTGGCGCCTGCACGAGGTGCAAGGATAAATGGATAAGTCAGGTTAATAGACTCACACAGTTCGCGGCGTTCACAAAGCACCAGCGAATCACACTTCACTCGGAACGATTTGATCGTGTCACATAGGAGTACGAATACAGATAAGTTGGTATCATCCTGCAAAGATCAATCACAAAAGCCTATATCGTAGCATGTCCTCATTCCTCACCATATGCTACGAGGGCGATGCATCAGTTGTTGAGGGAGCGGGAACCAACCCACGGGGTACTTGTTGGTCCACGGACTGAGCACATTTCATCAGCGGAAGGAAAGAAAGAGGGACGACGTCGGACGCACCTGGATATCGAAGCCGCCTTGCCGAGCACGGTCAACAGCACAACGAGCGTGCCTCAAAAGCAATGCCCCGAATCCAACCCGAAGACTGCTTCAGATCACCCCAAAACAAAATGACCGAAACCCCAAACAGAATCTGTTCGTTCACATCCCGTTCCACAAATCAGCCCCCCCTCTCCCGCACGCGCAAAATACGCACCAAAGAATGATGCATTGAGAATGGCTACCCTCCCACGAACCCACCCACTGCACAAGCACATCATTAGCACATACCGTCACCGCAAACGCCACAAATCACCGCTGCATAAACTAACCAACGCCTTCCACCTCGAC
>JBBPRK010000230.1:0-30093 GCA_038093075.1 Boletus patriciae | reverse complement strand
TGGGCCTCCGATTTGTGCCCAGTCTGCCAAAAAGGGCAAGTCCAGTAATCCGCGCAGTCTGCCGCCGTTCCATGCAGAACATTCCATGTTTTCGAATCGATTCTTTATAATTTCGTCGACAGAACCAAACAAGCGTTGAATCGTCGAACATTCCCAGTGGCCAGTGACAGGTCTTTATCGCCGCGGGATTTCACATTCCAAGTTTTCGCCGCCGGCCCGCCGCATCAGCCTACCAGAAATCGTAAGACCGCTCGAACAATTGTCAGTTCCATTGGGTACTAGCCTTGGCAAGAAGACTCCCAACACTCGGTGATGTTCTCTCGACTGCACGTTCAGTCACCTTGGAGGTAAAGGGCTCGGCACGGAATCCCATGGGCCTGTTCAGACGAACCCCCAATCAAGGGTTATGAGAAAAAGGGTTACCTTATCGTGGAGATCGTAGGGAATCAATTTCATCGTTCCTTGGGAAGCCCCCGTACGCATCAGATGAGGAGTTTCGCCATCTCCATACAGGGTGACACGATGGACGCCATCTGTGAGGTTTTGACGAGTAAAGCGCAAGCGCCACAGCTAGATCTATTCAACAAAATAGTACTCGCATGTCCGCGGTGATACAAATCAGTGGAGGCTATGACTTGCTGATAGGAACACTTTTCCACTAGGTAGGTGGATCCTCGTCTTGGGCGTTATGGGTGAGCAGCAAGTTCTATACTAGTAATCGCATGCTTTTAAGGTACATACTCCTTTAGTATACACACTGGAATACACCACTTCTCTCATCACCACCGCCCCACATCCTGGGGAATGCGGTAGGGCAAATCCTTGGGCAAATCTGTATATTGTAGCTGACTAGGGAGTGCCACACCCCTGCCCACCGTGGAGCCCACAACGTCAAAAAAGCACGACGCTTGCGCTCAATGAACATGACGAACATACAGGGTCGTATCCTGCCACCTTGCAATACTCGGTCCCAACACGCGGATATATCTATCCATCGGGCGGATCTTGAAGCGCCATCATCGAAGAGGCGGCTCAGCGTCAGGGATGACGATATGCGTGGTCGCGTCGTTTTGCGTATGGCACCAACGGTCGGACGCCGCACACGCACACGCGTCCACACGACTGGTGGCAGCACGTCCGAGGTTGATCGTGTGCGATACGGCCTATTCGAGGGTGATTCAGGCATCATACCGTGCCGCCAAGGATACACAGCCAAAACCTGAGATCAACGATACGGTCTATGAGCCGCAGCGTGAGGGCTTGCCAATCGGAGAACGAACGCCATTGGCTTGTGCGAGGCTGATAGCGGGCGGAAGACTGCGTCGACGTCGAGCCCTGCATACATGACTTCGTGTTCGAGAGGAACAAACACGCCACGCACAACGAGCACCCGATTGATTGTAAAGGACGCTCTCGTTGCGCTACGGCACACGCGCAAGGACCACCCGGTCGAACAACGATCGAAGCGGAAAATAGGGCATGGCTGCGGAGAGTCCCACACGGCCCAGGATTAAATGATTCTAATCGATGGTCCAAGAATGCAGAGTGCCAAGTTCGGGGGTTTGGACGACATACCGGAAGGCCGACGTGTCACCGTAAGACCGTTGGAAAGTTCCATCGGAAACGCTCCACGCGGAACCGGCGGGGATATGCCGCAAACGGGCCGCAACGGGCGGCGCAAACCGAGCTAGTTTCGAAGGGGCAAAAATGGGCATTTCGTTGAGTAATACAAGGAAACGTTTTGTGTTGGCCGTAACACCACGGGATGTTGGATAAACAACGTGGTGTCCGGGTGGACTGGAGGCGTTGGCATTCTACGGCCTGAGAGGCATTCTCAGGGAAGGGAATGTGGACCAGCGCGATCAATAAGATACCAGCTCGTTGGGAAAGCGGACCAGCTGCCAGTCAAGGTCGCCAAGCGCAAGTGAGTCGTGACAGTCAACGTTTCAGCGGGCTGCGCAGTGCATGGAAAGTTCGCTACGGGTGGTACAAATCAAAGCTTCCGCGCGATGCACTTGAGTGGGACACTTACATGAAAGAGCCGACATGCCACGGTGTCGCCCTCATGGTCTCATGCATGACCCACAATTACGCTAGGAACAAATGCACATTAAATTCCCCCACATTGACAAAAGCCTCGTGATCTTATGCAATCCATGCAAGCGAACGGAATTAACCGCACGTTTTCTACACATTGTGACCAGAAGAAATTCTACGGGAAAGGTGACCCAGAAAAAGTGTAATACGGTACGCCTGCATCTACGTTCTAGAAATTCAGTTCGTCATAAGAACTTGCGCAAAAAAGGAATAATCATATAGAAGAGCCAACGAATAGATAAACCAGACGAACGGAGGGGTGGTAGAGTATGTAATACCATCGCCTGCGTTGATCCCTAATGTGAAGTCACACCTTCTCTAAAGCTTCATGGTGTGGGGCTTACCACCTGCGGGGTAGGTACTTGCCCATTCACCACGTCGCTTCCTGGCTCCTCATCCTTTCTTTGGGTGAGTTCTGCCTGACCCTCTTTGTCTAGAACATCTTGTTTCAGTCGGCTCATTTCCTTGATAAAGCTGGATCCCCAGAAGGCCGCGGAGTATTTGTTGACGTATTTAAACAGCTTGCGATGGTTCTCAGCGCGTGGCTCAGCGTCCATCGTGACAGCTTCATGAATAGCGTCCGCAACTTGCTGCGAGTCCCACGGGTTGACGACAATGGACCCATTAAGACTCTGAGCAGCGCCCGCGAATTCGGAAATAATCATAACGCCCTGGCGAGCTTGTTGGCAGGCAATATATTCGTATGAAACCTAACACAACGTGGACGTCAATGAACGTTGCAGTGACGACATGGACCCTTACAAGGTTCATTCCATCCCTGGTAGAGGAGACAAGGCAGACGTCACTGACGGCGTAGAGGGCACAAAGTTCGTCAAAGGCCAGGCTCTTGTGCATGAAATGGATAGGCATGAACTCCACTGTTCCAAAGCGGCCATTAATGCGTCCGACCAACTCGTTCACTGTCGATCGCAAGTTCTGATATTCCTCAACGTCTTGACGGGAAGGAACGGCGAGTTGCACCAACACCACCTCCAGAGACGTCATTAACATCATCGATGTTCTTGGATATGCAAATGCTTACCTTTCCGATCCACTCAGGGTGTTGCGTGAGGAAAAGCTCGAGGGCGTGCAACTTCTGGGGGACACCCTTGATGTAGTCAAGGCGGTCGACGCCAACGATGAGCTTCACACCCGCAAATCGCTGCTCCAACTGAGCAATGCGTGACTTTACCGAGTCTTTCTTCAAGTTCTGTTCGGTCCTTGCTCAGCGAGGAATCTGATACGACGCGCACAAACGCGCACCTCAATAAAGGAACCTGGTTCAATGCCGATAGGGAATGTGCCAACGTGTGCCAAGCGCCCCTCGAATTCAACGCCATTAGGCATCGTCGGCAAGCCAAGGATGCGCGTGCATGAAGATAAGAAGTGACGTGCGTAGTCGTATGTATGGAACCCAATTAGGTCACAAAATAGTATACCGAGGAGGATTTCGCGGCGAACGGGAAGGATGCTGAGCGTTTGTTAGTGGAGTCGGATCGGATACCGGACCCAGCGCCTACCGATAAATCTCACTGCTCGGAAAAGGGGTGTGCAAGAAGAAGCCGATTTTGACGCCGGGGATCTTTTCCGTGTTCGCGGAGAAGCTTTCTTCGAAGCCTTCGGTGATCTTGGACAGTTCTCGTTTCTGCCACTCCCCGCTCGCGGAACCGTCGACGAGCCCTCGGAGAATCATGGGCAGGAGCATGAGGTGGTAGTCTTGCACCCAGACCATCGCACCGGGAGTAATTTGTGAGCGGACTACCTCGGCGAACTGCAGATTGGCTTGACGATAGGCATTCCAGTTTTCTTCATCGAAATTCATCTCGCCGGGATGGTAGTGAAAAAGCGGCCATAGGATGGAGTTGGAGAAACCATTATAATGGCGGTCAGCGACGTCGTCGTCAATGTAGACGGCATGGCAAGAGTATTCGTCCATGAGCCGCTTGTCGACATATGGACGATCCTTTGGTGGGATGAAGAAACCCGGCCAACCGATCCATGTAAAGTTCATCGATTTTTTGAAACCGGAGAGGGCGGACACGAGTCCACCAGAGGACATCTTGAAGTGATATTCGCCCGAAGCATCCTTGGTAATTGTGACAGGGAGCCGGTTGGAAACGACGATGAGATGGTTTCCTTGACCAAAGTTCATGTCGATGAAGCTGGGGTCGAATGATAGGTGAGGGAAGAGTGAAGATGGCATGACGGGACAAACCCGGGATTATAAGAGCTACGAGTTGGAGCAGGAACCTACAGAAATCATGCAGGAGAACCGGATTGGGGAGATTATCGGATCTGAGTGGAACTTGGAAGGCCGACAAACGTGCTAGCAGTAGTTCCGGATCCCAAACACTGTGGTGTGATTCCAGACAACGGAGCAAGCGTTTCTGTACTACAGTCGTTCGGGGATTTGAACCGAGGCCGGGCAACTTTCTCTTCAAGGAAATATATTCCCGGTTGGGCCGGCAGTCGGCGCTCCGTACACCCGATGTCGCCATGCAACTTGCACCGCTAGGATCACCATGAGCCAGTCCGCTGCTCCGAGATACCCCATTTACAGAACCGTTACGACGAAATCATCCGACATAAGGGCAGAGCCGGACTCTCCCATCCTACTTGCACATGCCCTCGAACATTAATTAAGTCCCAGATGCACGATGCTTTCAATATTCTGCATTACATAGCACAGCGAGGATGGTACATGGCATACGTGTCGTGATCAGTCGAATAGACCAAAGCCCTGCACAATCACTCAGTCACAGTATACGGTGCATGTGCCGAATTGGCTTACCATGTCATCATCAGATTCCTCCTTCTCCTCGACCTTCTCTTCAGCCTTCGACTCCTCGGCGGCAGCCGGGGCGGCCTCTGCAGCAACAGGAATGGCAGCAGCAAATGCCTCGGGGTTTTCCAAGAATTCTTTAGCCTATGTAACGAGTTAGAAAAAGAAGAGTTCGTTCGAGATGGTTAAAAGTCAGCAACGAAATAAGTATGCATCGTGAAGTTCAGCATTTTCAGTGTGATAATGTGTTGAGAACATCACAAATAGTCGGCAAATAATGTGGAACTGACCTTTTCAGAGCCCTCGAAAGTGTATTCGGTGGCCAGGGAAACGGCAATAAGGTTCTTGTACGAGTTGACAAGAGAGTGGACGACGGAGACGATCGTTGGGTACTGAAGCGCGAGCGAAATGGAAGCAATTGACTTGATTCCGGACAAAAATCGGTCGATAAGGTCTTTCTCGTCGATGTCGAGGACAGAGGGGGAAAAGACGTTTCCAGAGTCGAAAATCTGAACTACGGTCATACCGTAGGTGAACGGGGAGATGTTCAGCATGTTCAAGAGGGTAGCCTCAGAGGGTCCAACACGGCTACCAGCAGTGACGACTTGAACATCTGACACGATTTCGATAGTTCCACGGGCAATCTTTGTGGGGATACCGAGAGCTTGAAAGAAAGAAGTCTTTCCCGGTTCCATACCGGTGTTACCGGCGGGGACAATGACATTCTTCGGGGCAAAGGCACCAGCACGGGCGGGGGCGGCAACCTTGTTGGCGACGATAATTTCACGGACTTCCTTGAGATCGGAAGAAGTAAACACGAAGCCGATGTTTCCCTTGACGTGTGGGAGGAGCCTCTCGAACTGAGGGTACTCGGAGAGAATGGACCGGAGGGCGCGGCGGACCATTGTATTTTTACCCATCAAGACGACACCCTTTCCACGGAGGGCAGTACGGATCTGGTGCATCTGGTTGGAACCGACATTGTCGACGTTGACCAAGAAGATAGAAGCTGAATGGCTGGAGTTGGTAAACCCCTGGCTGAGAGGTGTTATGTCACGCACGATATTTGGCGATGAGCTCCTTCAACTTGCTGAAGTAGATTTGCTTTTGTGCGCGAGTAGCACCCATTGTTTTTCGTAGTTACTGGACATCCAACTGAGGATAAAGTGCCAATATTGAGTGCGTACGACTCACATGCGATACAGGAGATTTTGAGTGGGTAAATAGTGCCTCCCGATTGACCTCTGTGTATATCAGTGAGCCGGGAAACATTGTGTAAAGCCACTGAACATATACCAGCAGTGCCAATGGATTTTTCAAGGCGACTGTTTAGAGATATGAAGTTGTGGCTCCTTGGGTACAAGGTTTGGCAGTCGACTACGGCCGGGAATTGCCGTGCAAGTTCTTGAATAAGGTTGAATCTCCGATGGCTGTGTTTGTGTTTGGCGATGTTATATCCGCCACGTGACTTCATTTTGTTCGCACTCGACCGCGACGTGGATTTGTGGATGAAGTGGAATGTTGCGATGGTGTCTGCCGACCGTCCGAGCCCTTGGCCGTCATGACACCAATGCAAGGCGAGTGTTTCTCCGTGTCTACTCTCTTTGCCACCTAACCATACCCAGATTTTCCCGCATTTTCAGCCCTCAGACATTACGACTTTCACGATCCCGGTTCAGTCGCGCACATGCGGACGCGGCGGTCCCTGTAGCAAACTTGGTTGAGGTACCGGATGTCCCGCTCGTCGCCTCATCGTCTGCACAATCCCACCCCACTGCATACCCTTTATCCTTGAGGTCCGCTGCGAACCCCCAAGAGGATCGCGACCCTTGCAGAGCCACACGCTCGCGGACCAGCTACTCTGCTATCGACACATTGAGGTGGTATCTATCTCCAGAAAACGTTGCGTCAGACCGCCCTCATATTTATTCACCAACCACTATTCGCTCGCTTTACTACCGCGCAGAGTCAAGGAACCAACTTGGGATGCTGGATTCCAAGATGCTCACCCTCCTAATAGGCTTGTTTGGATCGTTATCCATCGATCCTTGCATATCCGTTGTATATAGAGTCCCTCTAGCATCGCGTTTCTCGGAGGTGTCTACGCGCAGGACCCACTGGGCTTTCGTTCTCAAAGTAGGGAAACACAAGTTAGAAAGGGGAATGCCCCTTCAGGATTCTGATCGGTTTTGGTTGATGCGTGCTGAACTTGCAATTGTCCAAGCTGGGCCACCTTCAGAACGTAAGTTTCTCCTTCCTTGATCATGCCAGACGCTGCACACAAACCCTACAGCTCTTTCGGGCGACGCTTACAGCGCGATTTTGCGTGCGCGTACACACTACCGCATCATTCGTCGTCATTCCCGTCGCCCTGAGGTACACGCTTACTACCTCGAGACCCTCCTAGCCATTCAAGATCCCCGTCTTCTGGACTTCGTTGCTTGCGATCTTGCTTTCCTCCTACGGACTCACCATGTGTGTCACCCGTGGCTACAACATCTACTATATCGCTTGGTTATCCAATACGGGGGATTTTTGTCGACCCGATCACAAGAGCTCATCCTTGCTGCGCTCTGGAGTCGTGTCTGTGAGGAATCCGGCGGGACCTCCGACCTTGTCCCTGAAAACGGCCTATCGGACATAGCTTTGGATGATCGCATTTTGGATGCAACAGCAATAGCTCGCTCCCTATCTACCACCTTGTTTCGCTTCGCTGGCCACATTTCCAACGACAAATCTGCGAACTCGTTCGGCTACCTTTTTTCCGTTTTCTCCCCGGCGTATGCGCTTCCTCTTCGTTGGAGTTCACTGGTCTTGTTCTCCGTCTTCAACTCCTCTGAGATGCTGTACTCCAACGGAACCCATTGGACGAGCGATCATGCGATGCCTCATGTAACTTTGTGTTGGCACGTTATTTTTGGCCTTGCTACTGTAGAAAAAATATCGCAAGAACCATCCTCGACGCTCACAATGCAACCCACCCCTGCGGAAGGTGTCTTGGAAACAACACGCGCTTTGTACCAGTTGTGGCTGCCCATCATAAACCCATGCCTCGTGTCTCGAGATCTTGCCTGTGCGGTTACCGCATCCTTTCTCAGGATAGCGAGCGTTCTGGCAGATGCGACCTTGTTCTATGACTGTCAAGGTCTTTACCGTGTGGAGAACAGTTTGGAAGGTCCCCAGACATTAGTGCAAACAGGCTTTGCCGCTCAATACGTTGCAGCGGCAGTGCGTGTCCAAGGCCCGCTCCCGGATGTGGTGCTCACGGCGTTACGGGTTTTCTCTCCAGACTTGAAGCAGCAGCACCAGGTCCTCGCCTCTGCCGTGGAAGCTCTTGCACCCATAGATGCTTCTCTCGCCTACGCGCTCTACAGTGTTGCGCAAGGAAAGGAAACAGAACCTGATCCCGGAGTAACTTATGCCCTTGCCATGTGTTTTGCTCAACGCGGGGCGTTCCGCCAAGCCATCCTCCTTCTCAACGATGGGCGATTTTCTCTGGAAGAACGGGGAGTTCTCGTTTCCGCGATCGCACGCAGTCTTCGGGAGAACCCACGAACTCGTCACCCCCCAAGTGTCTTTGTTGCCGTCGTCAATGAACTTGCAGCTTTGTACCATTCGCATGTTCCGCCTGAACACTTTCGAGGGCATCTTGAACAGTTATTTGTTGTTTTAGCCAGGCACGGCAGAGGCAGCCAGGTATTCCCTGTGGTGCTCTCCATCTTCAAAAGGTCGCCCAGTTTTTTTCGCCCACGATTCTTTGTCCGATATTGCCATGTGTTAATATGGCACAGGCAATTTGTCACCGCTAGCAAACTCCTCGATGCTATCACAGCCGTACACCCCAAAATTGCTCGATCTCTCTGCATTCTCTCAGATCGAACCGCAATGCAAACCAGGGCATTCCGGGTGTTTAAACGAATCACCCCCCTCCGTGGCCCAGCATTGCTTAGACTATCCTCTCGTCTGCGGCGTCGTCCCTATGCAGGGCCTCCACTTGGACCTTCGCTTCAAGAGCTTCTGATATCAGGACGTGTTCTTGCCGCCAAGTGCATTTTTTCCCTCGCGGCAGTTACAATACCCTCGAAGCGGTGCACCGCCTTGGGGAACATCTTACTGCACGGGGTGTCTCGTCAACCCACGTCACGTAATGGAAGACGTGTGCGCAAAGTCCTCGCCCTGTTAGAAAACCTTGTCAAGAACCACGGTTTTCTACCCGACAGAGTGACGGCCAACATCTTGATTAAAGTTATGATCAACTGGCAGTCAGCGTTCGATTCTCCACGGCTTCGCGAATTCTTTGATCAGCTCGTTAGGGGTGGGTATCCTGCTGCGGATTACTCGCCCCTGCACCCACCATTCGGCACCCGACGGACGCAATTGTCGGATTCGTCTGGCTTTTCAAAGCTCCCGTCCTTTGTTTCATTTGAAAAACATACGAGGCCGTTATTCAAGATGTTCATCAAGGCATTCTATTTGTGTAACGATGTGGAGGCTGCGAGAAAGGTGGTGGGGATCCTCAAGGTGGAGGAGCACAAGAATGCCGTGACCAAGGAAGCGAGGCAGAGAGCAAGATCGAGGGGCAGGGTCAAAGTAGGTCAAAGGAACGTGATTCCGCCAGACGCCACTGTATCTGCAATTGATTGACATGGTTGAGGAATTCTGTTAATCCCGGAAGTTGTAAGCTGCCACTGCCTGGTTACCGTCCGAGTGGGACGTTGATTCGCAAAAAGTTAATATTTGCCGAGCTGCGTGTTCCTCGCAGTTCCACACGTGTTTAGCAAGCAAATCTAGACTCAAACTTTGGAACGCACCTGTTCAAATCAAGGCCATTTGATGATCTTGACACGCCTTGGTAGGCCAGACCCCAGATATGCATTCCCCTTAGCCCTCGTCGATGACGATAAGGAGGGCACAATCTAGAACGTCAAGCCAGGCCACTGCCAGTGATCGAACGAGGTCGCAGCGCCCGCGCCGAACCCGACGGCCATCTTACAAAATGCTCGAAGACGCAGAGTTGCACCATGGCTCTCCCACGTCGAAACGCCGTCGCGGCCTTCTCGGACTCGGCCGTCTCGGAAGGCGACCAGATCTGAGTAGACTCGGTCGTTTTTCCAACTTTTGCGGCAGGTCCAAGATGCGGGCCACCTCTGATAAGTGCCGGAAGGCCTGCCGTTGACTTCGCGAGCGTGATTCTTAAAGAACAACCTCCGCTACTACGAATCAAGGCAGAGGACGATGCAAAAATGTATTTCCTCCTCCACAGGGTAATCTCTCGTTCGCTGTGACGGCACGTTCGTTCGGGGTCTGGGTGGTTCGCACATGGTGCATCAACTGTGTTGGTTACGATGTGGATTTCTTGCGGAGGATTGCAGCCGGCTCCTGAGCGGCCTGTCCCATCGAGATTTGGCTTACTCGCAGGTTCAGGTGGAGCCGTCATTTCTGGGGCTTTTTGGCTGCGTATTTATTATCGTCGTCTCCAGCTACTACTGGTAACTAAGTAACTAAGTAACTAAGTAAATCGTATATCACAAATTCTTTTCAGTCCCATTGTTTCAAGTCTATAGATACGGTGGAACTAATCTCGGTACCAGCCGTTTTGGTCCACGCCCCTGACGGCGTCGACCCCAGGCGTCCAAAGATGGCTCTGGTGACGAGACTACGTACGGTGGGACCAGCTGTCAATGGTCGGTGGAAAGCGGGACTACTCACGCTCACATCAGACTCAGATCAACGTATTAACCCGAGTCGTGTGTGATGGCATTCGAGGTGATCATGACGGACGTCTAAATACTCATAGTTACTAGTAAGAGACAATAGCGATCAATGGACCATCTATTATAAGCTTACAACCTCCGGTACGGTCGGATCCTCGAGATCCAGCATGGATACTTTATCCCGCAAAGTATGAGGCTCAACCTCGTCAACATTCGTGCGGTCCGAGCCCGAGTCCAACAGCGTGCCTGAACCAACAGTTGCGGTCTCCGCCTCTTCATCCTCTACAGTCGCGCTTGGCGTGCGGGTGATCTCGTGGACAGGTTGACAGGTCTTGACGACTGGATTCGCTGCTAGTGTCACCTGCAGCTCCCCTTCCTTCTCCTTCTCCTTCTCCTTCTCCTTCTCCTTCTCCTTCTCCTTCTCCTTCTCCTTCTCCTTCTCCTCCTCTTCCTCAATGCTGTCCGATCGAGTCAGCTTGCCGGGAGGGTCGATTTTGGGTAGTACCACCCGGTGTTCCTCGGCCTCGTCAGCGTTGGGGAATGCCACTCCCATTCTGCGCGCGAGCTTCCGCTCCCGGAGCCTCGCCAGGCTCAAGCGACGTTCCTCCATCCACTGCTCCTCGTCGAGCATGGGTGCGGCCACGCGCGTAAGAGAGTCGGCTGTTGGCGCGACCTTCTCACATTGCAAACCTATGCCTGCAGCAGCGAGAACGCGCATAATTGGAGCATGAGAGCGAGGGTTAGGCATGCGGTGGGCAAAAGTGACGTTCATCCTATGGAGGTCAGAGCAAGGACGACCGAGTATATAGCAGATCTGGTCAGCACTGACCGGAACCGAGGTCGGATAAATCTTACCCCGGACCAAGGATGAACTCGCCACCCAGTTGCGTAAAGTCGCCAGCTTTCTCCCATACGGGCATGCCGACACGAAGAGCGTTCTTGAAGACCATGGCAATACCGCCCACGGACCCATGGCGCACATAGCCACCTCGCTTACGCTGCGATTTAGGTTCCATTAAACGCAAGGTCATTCCCAGCGCCTTGTAGAGGCGCAGCGTGGGATCCGTATAGAACGTGAATGGTGTACGAAATATTTCTATGCGAGCCAAATCATTGATCCACATGATGAGTTAAATTGGTGAAACACGCACGTCTGTAAGATTTGATCATGTTGAAGGAGCCATTTCCAATAATCACCAAATTGACGTCGGCATCTTTGAGCATTCTTGGACCCACGTTATCTGTCAGAGAGAACATATAATCTTGACATAAGGGACACCTAAACTTGTATCAGCTGCTAGGATCGTTCACATGGAATGAATGTTACCAGAAATGTCTGATGAAAAGAACAATCGTCTTTTGATCTCGGAAAAGCTCGCCGAATGGCACACGCAGGCCATTTTCAGCAATGACGAAGCACGAAGCAGCGTCAGCGAGCTGCTTAGGAGTTGGCAACGCATGTTCGTCAAACGACGAGGAGGAAAAGGACTGGGCCGTAAGTGGTCGTGTGGCTTCGCATTTATGCGGAGAGTTGACAGTGGGACCAAAGCCACGACCGTCGAGGGTCAGAGAGCGCAAGTGGGCGGGTGTCGTGGCAACGGGTAGGGAGGGATATGATACATGAGAAGCATGAGAAGGGAAAGAGGAACCCCCGAGGCTACCCGCAAGGCCGAGTTCAGCATCCGTGAGGGGCTCGAAAACGTATCCAGTAGCCGAGTCGCGTATGGGACTCGAGACATCCATGGTGTGTAGACGGGTGGCGATCTCTGCCGGGAAGAGCGTCGTCGACTTGCGACGGGCGTGGAAGGTGTTCTCTTCTGAGATGTGTTTGGGCTTGGATGACCGTTCGGTGGAGGGATGGGGGAATGACGTGTGAGAAGCATTTGACTGACTCAGGGCCAAGTTGTCGGTAGACTGATGAGTCAAACTTAGGCGACTCCCGATCTTCTTTGGCAGCAGCCGGGCAAACTTCTTAGCCTTACTCGGCGCAGCCACACGGTCACCGTCTGCAGAAAAAGAAGCCATGCGGAGCGGAGAGGACGGGGCGGGGTGGGCAGCATCAGAGTGGACGCGCGAAAAGAATGAATGCACGCTCTCGCTGCTCTGTCCGATGGACGAAGTGGGTGAGATGGACAGAGGCTCCGCGGTGAAAGCGGGGGTCGACGACAGGACGTTGGCAAGCACATATGATTGCAGTTTCGAATGTCCGTACGGTGAGTTTTTGGGTGGGATGGGCACCGTAAGTCGCGCTTCTTTTCTCGACACAGCCGAGCGGGAGCGTCGACGCTGGATTGGGACTGCCCGTGGACACTCAGGAGTGTAAGCTCGTGGGTGCCGACTTTCCTCTGGCCCGCTGGTGATTGGTGAGCCTGAGTCTAAGATGTTGAATGTACTTCTAGTGGATGATGCCGTCACAAAACTACCCGAAGGAGTGGACGTCGCGGGCGGCGGTGAGTCATGGTTAAGATATGCCTGATATATGTCCGGTGGGTATCTGCCGCCGGTGTAAGGGAGGGTCGGGAGATGGGAGGTAGATTCACCGCGAAAGGAGAGAGGGGCGCCAACACTGCTCAGAGTGCTGGCGGTGCGGGTTCGGAGGACGGAGAGGGGTGCGAAGGGATCGTCTGGGTCGGGCGTTGGGTAGCGGGCCTCGAGCTCTAGGCTGGGAGCGGGCTTGCGTCGAACCCGAGGTTGGTCGAGGGAGGAATCACTGGTCGATACAGACATGATACAAAATAGTTACTTGGCCCGCCCAATGCTCGAGACCTGCAGGAGGGAGGGGATGGATTCCAGCAGGAAAGCAAGACATCTACAATGAGTTCTTATGTACGATTTCCATCGTGGCTTCGGTGAGGAGTGTTGCTGCGAGCCTTTCAAGGAACTACATGTACACGTTTTCTGCATTGCCGCAATTCCCGTCGGTTACCGTCGTGCCCCTTTATCACCAAGCTGTGCACGGCCCGCTTCCCAGTGCTTCTCACCTGAGAGTAGAGATAATGTGTACTGGCTCAGCGTAAGCCAAACTAGCCGGCAATCTGACATCCAGAGTAGCTGCGGGAATGTGATTAAGAAGTTGGCAATCTCCTGACTCCGCCAGCGCGAAGCACTCTCGACCCAACGGCGATCTACCCACGACGAGAACGCACCCATTTCGCAGATACGCCGGTCGAAAACCCTGGACCTGGCACCACAAGCACACGATCACCTTGAATCCTCGCACATGGAGCAACCGTTCTCGAACCCCTTGCGTTGAATGCGTACTGCGCACGTCGTCCTTCCCGCCTTCATGGGCGGAGAATCGACGGTCCACAGTTGGCATCGCGAAGATGTACGATTCCAGGGCAACACCGCTGCCAGTTATTAATTACGGGAGAACATTCTAATGGTACGAGATCTCAAGAAATGTCAACTGACAACCTTACTTTTCCATCCCATATCTGTATCCCGTTCTTCCTGGCCTCAAGTGCTCAGCACGCCCCAGGGGCTGCCACGGGTGCAGGTTCTGGCTGAGCCATGAGCTGTTGGATATAATCAGACTCATTCCGCAAGGCACGTGTAAGACAGCTTTCCTTGATAGTCTGAGCGGTAGTGAATATCATGGCAGCCAACCCAAAGGCACATAGCAAAATATCTTTGGCCTTTTCCATCGGGGTCTTGGCCACCGCCTTGTAGTGCAGCAGCGCAGGGTATACAAAACACAGTGGGACACTGTAGATCGAGTTATTCTCCACAAGATAGGCACATTCCAGCGACCGAACTTACCACGCAAAACTGCCGATCAACGCGACGAACTTGTCGAGGTCTGCAGCGCCGGCCCAGCTGATTGCCGTGCAAACCATCACCAGTCCAAAGCGGGTAAGGTTCTTAAGCCATTTCACGCGCGGATCCCGTTTACCGCTCCTCACGAACAGTCCATTCTCTAGAATACGCGCAGCTGGGAAGAACTGAAGTGGGATGGACAAGAGAATCGCCACAGAATATAGAAATTGGACCTGTCGACCGAGTTTACCAAGTCACTGAAACCTGTGAGAAGTGAATGAACTTACAGCTTGTGTGAATTTATTTGTCTGGTCGAGGTTGACGAGGACGACTGCTTTCACGTCCGATCCGAAAGTCAAATACGCGAGAGCGCCAGCTCCGCCGAAGAGCACTTGGGTAAGAAATGAGTACTAAACAGTGACAGACAGCGTGAGACAATGAGCACCGAGTACTCCGAGCATGACACCAGTCAAAGCTTGGGGAAATTTGCGTGGTTCGCGCATGGCATCCGTAATCGGGATAACCTGAATTGCTCTTCAGCACCTGCGGGTGGGATTTTGGTAACAGAAGACATACCAATCCTACCCCTTCGAACGAGAAAACGGCAGTACTTCACGACGCCATTAATGAAAACTATAATCTTGATCGAAGCTGAGACTCACCCGATGAACAAAGGGAAATCTCGCGGATTGAACATCTGAACCTGCGCTACGCCCCTATCACTGATGAAGGAAATTTCACTTCCAAAGATGTAAAGTAGGCCGGCAAGGATGAAAGCATCTGCGATGAGGGCAGTGGTACTGAGTTTCGCAAGGTTTCTGACAAGCGCCAATGGCAGGAAGATGACTAGCTGAATAAGAATGAAGAATGGGACGGAGAGGTTGGTTGTGCAATGTGTGACTGCGGAAACAAATGCCTGTGGAAGTCAGTTATGCCATTACGACGTCGTTCGATGGAAGAGCTAACCTGGAGATTTTCCGCGACAAAGATGGTGTAAGCTGCGACAAATCCAACTTGAGATATAGCGATGGAGAAGAGAATCGCATATCGCATCCATGGTCCATACAACGCGCCACCAATGTCTGAATTTTGTGTGAATGCTGTGTTGATTTGGTGGACATGAGTCACTTACCTCCAAAAGAACCAGAAACGACAAACTTTGCCTGGATCAAGAGTAAAAATGAATATAGGGAAATCAAAGCAACGACTGCAATAGTGATGAAGGAAAAGACAAGCCCTCCATTGGCAAATCTGTTCGGTTTGTGAAGATCACCAACGGAACCCTCGAGTGAAGGGCAACTTACCCTTTTCCGAGGAACAACACACCGGTCCCTACAAATGATTTCAGAAGCTGGCGAGAGACCGGCGTCAGGAATGCACGAGAAACTGCACGAGATGCTCACCATCAATACAGCCTGTGGTACGGTTGCGTCACCATGAGCACTGACGGATGCGGCCCGTCGCCTAGTCCGAGAACGCGACCTCGGCTTCAGCAATGGCTGGGTCTCGCCGGCTGTATGCGTGGTTGAAGGAGGAACGGGTTGATCAATGGATTCCTCGTCCTCGGTTCTGTCTTCGTCTTCTTCGAGGTCCTCTCCCGCCTAGTACGAATGTAAGCAACAACTGTTCCCGACGATGAAGAAACTCGCTCACAAATTGACCATAGATATAAAGGAAATCGATGAAATTGTTCGTTGGTCGCACTTCATTGACACCTTGCTCGTTTGCTTGTAGAAGAACATAGTTTCGCCTGAAACCACCGGGCTCGTGGATATGCTCGAATGCAGGGTTCGGAGGCGCAACAGATCCTGAGTAGGACAATGCGCGCGGACGACCAGAATGTCGTCTCTGGTCTGCATGCCACTTGTAAATGTCATGGCTGGGATGGTGGGTCAATCACGGCCGGAACTTGCGACTGTGGCATGAGCTCACGTAACGTCTGCGCCCGGGGCATGGTATGGTATAGGAAATGTCTCGGATAGTTCTCGTGGGGGTCGTAAAGGAGTTGACGCCGCAGAAGGTTCGTCTACGTCAGGTGTGTCATGATCAGAGCTGTCCGATGAGCGCAAGTCTGTACGACTCGGGTGGCGTTCTCCGTGAAAAAGCAGATGGCGTCTAAGTACTCTAACCTTGTCCTCAGCGTCGTCCGGATCTACTACGGTATTATCGGCAGCACTTCCTGAAGCTGCAGCGCTTGCTGGGCGCTTTGTGCTAATTGCGCTAGAAGATGGGCGGTGGATGGCAAATAGCTCGTTCGAGGTGAGGTTCGCGCTTGGTGACCCGTCGCGAGTAGAGATCGAACAGGAGACCTGGGAAGTGTGTCGTGCTGGGATGTTGGGTACCGGGGGTGTTCCAGAATACTGAGCGCGAAGAGCTCGGATGTCGGGTGTGCCAGAGGGAGTGGGAGCGGCCGAGTTGAAGGAGAGGGGAGGACTGCGGATGTTGACTGGCTTGGATGGGGAGGACATGAGTGAGTGGTGTGGATGTTGTAGTGATAAGAGTGGAGTCGAGTCGCTCTAAAGTATCCTTCGGTACGAAGTGGCCGCGCTCCCGATTTAGGCGGGTGGCACCAGCGCTTGCCGTACAGCTTATCTGCAAAGTACTCTTGTTCCGCCGATGGGGGAGTTCTGATTGGCTGTACATATAGGCAAGACCCTGAACTAACCCGAAATCAGCTTTTTCCAAGGCTTTTTCGAACCATTGATCCGAGCCATTGCCATCTTTCCTCTATGGGGCCCCAGGTTCAGCGCTAAGCAAGTCGATGCTCGGGCATGCTGAAACACGATGTTGGCCCATCCCCGACTCTGCCACAGCCCTTTGACCAACGCTCGCAAAATTTCCTGTCAGCTTATCGTTATGCTCAACTGAAGGACTTAATATCGAACAACTACGTAAATTGGCCATTCAATTCCGAATCGCCCGAGGACCATTTGACTTATCCGCTATCAGCCGCTATCGCCACTCATCTCTGATAGTCGGAAACTATGTTGCAAGCGTTGGTGGTTGACAAGCGGCATAGTCCTTGACGTGCCGAACACACTTAGGAAAGTACAAGGCAATCGAGGAATGCATCGGGAACAGCTGTTGAGGACGTCTCTGAGTGCCCCAACTCGAGAGGTCAGGACTTCCAGAAATACCATGTTTAGCTCTGTCTTAGCAGGAACAACGTCAATCTCCGGTGGCCCTCGATCACCCCAATGACGTTGGTATTCGCGATGAGTCGCCGATGTGCAATCTCGATGCTACGCGGGACTCGCAGGTTTGGGAATTAGTATGTGATAATATAGTGAGTGCTATACATCGTGTTTGTCAGTGATTTCTCCCTATCTCGAAATCTCGAAGTCGGGAGTACTTACCTCCGCACTTCCCGCCTTTTTTCGAAGGTGGGGAAACCAGGTGCCTGTCAAGAAGTAGGGACTCATAGAGCTCTCCGCAAACGACATGGCCCGAATTCCAAGCTGCGATTCATCGTAACCAAGCCGAATATGCATACATAGCGAGCTGCTAGTTCCACAGCTCACGAGGGCATGCCTATCACAGTGTGAAAATGTCTCAATTATAGCTTCGTGATGCGAGCTGCCCGAAGACGTTTGTATCATCTAAGAGGTAATCAGCAACGAATCAGAACATGACAAACACACTGATAGGCGGAACTCGGGGCGGTCGGACTCAATTTATTTACCTGTAAAGAACGACCATGACGTTGGGGGTAGCCCGCGCGGCCCGGACCTTACCCGACCAGCGAGCTGACCCTCGAATCCATTTGTTGTAGATCATGGAGTTACTAGGCTCGATGCCCACCGACTCTCGCGTCCGGAGCTGAAACATTGATATCTACCAGCATTGTAATTTCCGATAGGAATTGCAAGATTCTATAATTAAACAGATCCAAGAATTGAAGAAAGTTATCGAAACACCAATGCAGATATATACCCATCTTAGAAAACGATCGATAGTATCGCTGTTGATACATGTGGGAGAAATTCATCAGCACCACGTTCAATCGCTGGATTGTATCATCTCCATCAGTTTATCTGAGCCCATCCCAGGAAACCGGGGAACGACACGACACTTGAGCTCGAGTGGATGCCTGGGGACGATCATGGTCATTTAAGTTTCAAGAGTCGCAAAGCTGTACTCACGATATAAGTCCGGTTGACCATTCGGGGTTTGGGTCTATTTCACAGCCGTTCTCGTCCAACGGTTTCATCAACTTGAACATGGCAAGGAGATGAACAATTACTATCCATATCGAAGCGTCTGCAAAGTGTCTGCCGACACTGAAGTGGTGTGAGTTGTATAATTATGATCACATGATGAAAGTATCTTGCCAGACTCTGCGTCCAAAACCAAAGGCCAACGCCACGGAATCGTTATTGAGTTCTCCATCCTGATCGAAGAACCTCTCGGGGATAAATTCAGTGGGATTGTGGTATTTGACCTCATCCCGTGACATTGCCCTTAGTAATAGGTGAGCGATATTACGCAGTACGATGGTCTGCAGACATACCAAAGGTTAGCCAACACCACGCAGCCTAGACTACCGTCAGAATACAAACGCGTGAAGAGGGAAATGATTCTCACCCTCGGGGATGTGATGCCCGTCATATACATCACTCTTAGTTGTGTAATGCGGCAGGCCTTTTGGCAATCCGCTCAGAGGTGATCACAACCCTCTACACATGTCTACTTACCTAACGGGAACACAGGATGCCATCTCAATGTCTCGCGCAGAACTGCATCAACGTAAGGCAGAGAAGACCTGTCGTTGAAATCCGGTAGCCTGCGTGTTCCGACGACGGCATCGATTGCTTTCTGAGCACGTTCTTGGACTTCCGGGTAATACATCATCGCCAGGACGAAAACGGTCAAGGTGGATGCTGTCTGTTCAGTTGTTGAGAGTTTGCACGATTAGGCGATAGAACACATACTGTTTCAACACCAGCTATTCATGTCCCGCGTTAGTCGCTGCGCAAACCAATATAAACCTATACTGACCGATGAAGGCTGTTGCAGAAGAAGACTTCAGCGCGAGTTCAAAGCCTTCGGTATTAGATTCTGGGAAGCGCCGGAGGGAGTCGGATACCATGCATGGCCCGGAAACACAGGACATCTGAAGTGATGTGTAAACTTGGTGATCGATTGAATGGCAGAAATGAACGAATGCTTCACCGCTCGGTCACGAGCATAACGGAACGGAACATCCATCATCTCATGCAAGTTACTTTTGGCCTGTATGGCCATCCGTTTCAAAGTAGCACCGGGGAACCAGACAGGAAGCTTGAGCACTGAGAATCACTATCAGCAGGAAGCTAGCGCAAGTCAAGGAAATCGAAGCTGACGGAAAGGGAACGCCTCCAAGATTGCAGCAGTCGAAGGGCCCGCCACTTTCACAAATGCTTCGATTGCCTTTTCCGCCGCCAATACAAGCGGATCGTCATTCGGAATAGTGTCATAATCGTAAACAGCTGACATGATTACTGCAGAAGCATAGCTGTGTAGCATTAACGATTCTCAGTGTTTCGTATGGACTGATGGGTCAACATCCGATAGGGAAGCTCACAGCTCGATTTGCCGTTGATAACGATCAGGCGAATTATAGATGCCCATTAATAATTGGCGGGCTTTTTGCAACTGAGTCGGGAGATGATCCCGCGCGGCATCAGCGCGAAACGACTGGTGGAACAATCTTCGATGGAGTCGCCACTCCCCCCCGTACTGGAGCAGTGCACTGTTGAACTCGGAGCCGACACTAAGCAAGCTAGCGGGTCAGACGGTCGGAGTCCGAAGCGGTAGACGTACTCTTTATGGACCTTGACTGGCGGTCGATCCGAGTAGACAGACGATCGTTGTTCAAGGAGTGCTTTGGCGACGTCCGTAGTCTGAATGACGAGAATCTGTCGTCCGAAAAGAGTGCAGTACACCAGGTCGCCTAGACACGAATCATGAGTGTCACAATTTTCGGTACAGCATGGCACGGACCGTATGTCGATGCCCATTGAGTGAAGGTAAGCCAAGGCTCAGAGGTATTTATGTCGAGCACACTGCCGAAGAACGGCAGACCCTTGGGACCAGGAGGGGGGTTCAACGGACGAAGTGACTTGCGCTTTGCATGACGAGCAAGAAGGGCGATCGCAAAGACAGTGAGGATGGAGAAAAGTGTGGAAGGGGATACCGCCGACATTTTCTATCGCCCGTCCTGTGTACGTAGCGGTCTGTCTTATACTCATTGGAACACGGCGGCACCGCTATAGTTTGGAGACCAATACATAGGTCGCTCGGTATTCATTTCATGAAGACGAGGCTCTTGACCCCCCGCAGATGGCTGGCAATGGCAACAAATGTGTTTTCACATCTGCAGCACGAGTACAAAGCCTAGGTTTGATTTCGATGAAAGTGGCAGGGGAGACGCACTATGTTTCACCAAGGGGGGCGAGACAAGTTCATGGGAATATCATGGAGTAAACTAGTCACACTGAATGTCTACCCCTGCGGGGATCTCAGGTGACGACCGCATACGCCCCCGCTGTTGGCATCTATACAAAGAATGGTTCTGACATGATCTGGCGGCCCACGGCGTCAATAGATTCAACGACTTGATCCGATTATCATGGATACAGATTTTACTTGCCGAAGAAGATTGAGAGGGGAGGATAAAATGCTATTTCGGGCCGGAAGCTATGGGAGGCGGTGACCAACTAAAGGCGACATTCTGGTGATGTGAGGAAGATATGAAGGAAGGTGGGTAAGCCCAAGGATTCATATCGGACGTAAGCCCGATGGAAAAACGGCGAAAGACTCGAGGCAGATGGCACGGAAGTGAAGCCTTTTCACGTCCGAACTAGACGGCGACTGTCTGAGACCAATCCAGTGGATCGTCGGTGGTACAAGGTCGTCACATCGCCTTTCGACAGTGACACAGCGGAGGCTGAACCGGGCATGTCACGTGACATGCCCCTGACTACGGTCTACTTTGTCCTTACTACTATCTCTACACTGCCC
Organism: Boletus patriciae; assembly: GCA_038093075.1. Classification (NCBI taxonomy): domain Eukaryota; kingdom Fungi; phylum Basidiomycota; class Agaricomycetes; order Boletales; family Boletaceae; genus Boletus; species Boletus patriciae. The sequence goes on along the minus strand of JBBPRK010000230.1, from coordinate 8,739 downwards.
CGCCGATTACATAGATTTCTTCGCTAACTGTCTCACAGCGTCTGGAGCCCATGCCAACTTGCGCCCAAGACGCTTTCGAGTCTCAGAGCGGGCCTGGTCTTGCGCGTTCAATGTCAGCTCCACATACCCACCTCGACAAGTCTGCTGCACCGTCACCTCCCCTCGTGGACAATGCAGACACCACGAGCGTCAGCGAGGCTGTGGATCCTCCAAGCAAGGATAGAGTGCGACCCCTTGATCTGCTGGTTAGTCTTAAACGGGCAGAGCCATCGATCGTCAAGACTAGAACGGGGAGCGTGTTGTCAAGAGGGTTCATCCTGAAAACGGACTATTATCCGTCTGGTTGGTGGTTGTCAACCAGGACCCCTGGATTAGTATTCACCTGTGGTGCTCCCAGGACGCGCCCTGGATCTGGATCTGAACGTCCACGGCGCGCCGAACTTTAGAGCGCCTCGTCAAGGCAACCTCAATGTATTCGGTGTCGCCCAACCTCGCACGCAGGGTCTTCGTGCGATACTATCTGCGCTCAGATGCCGACCTGACACGCGTGACCCCTCTCACGTTGTCTGGTTCTCGACGCGAGAGGAGCCAATTGGTGAGTTGTCGATGTGCTCCGCGGTCACGCCTGACCCACTTGTTGGATGGCTATCAACCAGTTTACATATCCGGTCGTCCGTTTGTCCTACGGGATGCCTCTGAGCCGCGTAAGATGCTTTCCCTCTCTGATCGGGCGGAAAATCTGGAGGCGATTGAAGATCGGTTGAAGCACGACATCCTTCAGGAAGCCAGCAAGTAGGACGTGATGTTCTGGGCTGAGCTCATTCTGTTCTTATTCTTGATTTGGATAGATATGGTGGTCTTGTTTTGACGCATAACGAAGTCGGTGCGTTCTCAGGACGCCGTCACGTCGCAATATTGACTGATCTCCCGTTCACTCAAAGCTGCTGAGAATGGAGACGGTGCGATATTGCCAACTTGGACGCACGTGGACGACGTAAACGTGAGGACGTCACGCGAGCTCTGGCAGAACATGCGCTTGGAGGGATGGAACGTCGAGGTCGGTCGCATAATCCTTTCATTATTACGTCATACTTACATTGTCCAGTATCATCGGCATGTCTTATCTTCCAACGACGTCATGTGATGTACTAAGGCTGCCAATGATCATCCAGCATTCCCATATCTCCCAATCGGCCAATAGAGGCATGTCTGATTTCCTTTCCATATACCGGCCTAAAATAAGCGGTGTCCGTGCCCAGGACAACTACCTGGATGCCTACCTCCGCGTCATCAAAGATGCCGACCCCATCCGAAGCGCTCTCGTCTTCAGTTGTGGAATGGGCGCTGTGCGGACTACGTTCGCTATGGTTGCCGCCTTGATTATTCGCCGCAGAATGCTTCTCGCCCGGGGATTGGACGATCCATATGCTGTCAAGTCATCTTTTGTGTTCCCTTCTGGAACCCCCAGGCAAGGAAGTGCCACACCTGGTATCAGTACCGTAAGAGGTTTTAATTCATTGTCTGTTGCCAAGGTCATTGATCACTATCCACAGCCGAGTAGTCAGGTAATATGACCTATGTAGAGCTCCTTGACGGATTTAACCGATCCATCATTCAGCCCGCAGCGGATATGAAGGTTGCACAGGTGTTGGAAAATGCCAGCGCCCAACAGGATTTGAACAGGTCCCTGCTTAGATTGACATATGTTTTACAGCAACGTATGTACTATTCCATCACAAGCTAGCTTGGTACCGGGTTCAGCCAATATGCCGTTCTAGACTTGCATTCGCAATCAGCTATCGCTTTACTAATGTCACAGCCTGTCTTATTGGAAAATCTACGCAAGGCGCACCGAGGAAATTATGGCGTCATTCTCAGCCTCCTTGGTTGCTTAGACCACGGCCTTCAAGCCAAAAAACTAGTTGATCGTGTCATTGACACTTGTATGTTCCTTGATTTTGTTAACATTCACTAGGGGTTAATGAAGTTAGGCTGATCGGAGTTTGTTGATACAGGCGATCATGTAACAAACCTACGGGAAGATATCCTGGTGCATCGGGTCCGCTATTCACTCACCACCCCTGATGATGACGGTGCCAAGAGAGAAGACATCCTAGTCAAGGCTGGGAGGTCTCTGGAAAAATAGTGGGTAACGCGCCAGACAAGCTTGAGTTCTGAGCCTGAGGCTTCGCTCTTCCAGTTTTTTCATGATTGCTTTCGCAAGCTATGTTGACTCCGTTCCTGACTTCAAGCAAACATTCTCAGACTGGCTCAAGGTCCGCCGTGAATTTATTGTTTTTGTTCGCAGTGCTCAAACTCTGAAATCCGTCAGGCGAGGACAGAGATTTGGAAGTAAGCCCATATGGTACTCAGTCATTGCACCAAGTCTTTATTTTTTTTGCTTGCTCAGTCAGGTGATGTTTCTAAGGAAGTCGCATGGATCTCGATTGAACGTGTTTGCCCCCGTAAACGATCTTTCGCTTCTGTCTCGGTCAGGGGCAGAGGACAAGTCACTTGTTGCTGGGCAAAAGAACGACGTCGAGATCGCCGGCGGTCAATTACTTGGAGATGAATATAGTGATCATGTTGTCAAGGTCAGGCTTGTTCGGATGTGAGGGAGATGACCCATGAATCCTCTTTTCGTCTAGAATCGCAGAGGCATCATTCTGAGAGAAAGGTGGGTCAAATTTGTCTCGGTAAATTCTGTTTTATTTGAAAATGATGTCAGCACTCTTCTGAAATCCGATCAATGGCTTTCGGAGTCACAACATGTCTTGCCATTTGTCCGCGGTGTCATCAACTTCAGAAACATTCCCGGCACGAACATCTACGCGTGTGGGCAACCAACTGAATCAGCAATCGATCAGGTAGTCCAGTTGGTCCAGGAACATCACCCAAATGCCAACAAAGTGGTATGGGTTACCCTCCGCGAAGAACCTATTGTGTACATTAATGGTGCTCCCTACTGTTTGAGGCGAGAGCGGTTTTCTTTAAGGAACATGAAAGGTTAATGTTTTTTGTCTACGTGAATAGTACTTTTACCCCGTTCAATACAGATTATGGAGGGATCTCGGCCTCACGCCTAGAAGTGCTCGAGGAACGTCTCAAGGATGATGTACTCGCGGAACTGAACGCATTCGATGGAAGGTATGAAATTCTGGTGCATGTCAGTCAACAATGTTAATATTCGCACTCCTCGAAGGCTTCTACTACACACGGAAACGTCAGATGGATCTGTCATTCCAATTTGGGAAGAAGTCCAACCTGAAGATGTTGCTGTTCTCAAGCAGATCATGGCATCTCGGCAGTCGGGTTGCGGGATTGAAGTGCAATATGCCCGTATCCCAATCACCGCGGAACGTCCACCGGACATGTCCGATATCAGGGAACTCATGGAGTTGATGGTCCGCACTGACTTCATGAACACTGCAATCGTCGTGAACTGTCAACTAGGACGAGGAAGGAGTTCGCTGACTTCAGTGAGGATCGCCTTGAACAGATGAACCTCCAGTTGACATAATTCAGGTTCTGATCCTTTTAATCCAACAATGGTTGAAAGACAGCAGGCCGCTCGCTCAAGCATCCCCTATGCTTGTTGCCCGATCACCTTCGCTTTCGGCATCCGTTTCACTTGCAGAGGAGGAGCCCGTGAATTGGCGACCGTCATACCAAGTCGTGGACAGTATGTCATGTCTCCTTCTATTCTTATACGTATTTAAGGTTCCCTTTAGATTTTCTTCGCATCGTCCGTCAAGGGCCAGCAGTGAAAAATGCTGTCGACGAGGCTGTCGATCGATGTGCAGTAGTTCTCAATCTGCGTGATTCCATTGAAGATGAACGTTTGAAGGCAGAGCAAGCCACCGATGAGAAGCAGAAGCGTGTCCATACATCCAAAGGTTTGTGTAAGACCAAGGCATTGTTCATACTGACAGCTTCGCAGGATTACACAACCTTCGGCGATATTTCGAGCTCGTTGTCTTCCAAGCATTTTTACAATCCACGGAAGCTGATACCCTGCAGTCTGTTGAGACCTTCGAGAAGTTCATCGAGAACAGGCCGGGTATAGTTACTACTCGTCATTCATCATAGCATGTGCTTATGGACTGCGAACAGTCATCAAGACATTCGAAAAAGACCTCATTGCCGGTGGTCTGAATGCACTAACCCCATTGGAGCGGATAGATGGTGTTGCCCACCCTGACGAAGTCAAACAAGTCGTGGTCAATCGATCCGGGAGCATTCTGTCAGCCTCCACAATTGTGAAAAGTGATTTCTTTTCGAACTTGCAGAAAATGACCCTCCCGGAGTGCGTTTGTTATTGTGGCATAAGTACATGTCACTAATCACGTTTCACGACGCAGGCGGATCGACGGATCACCTAACTTCCGTCGCCTGCCTTTGACCCTCATGTTAGGCTCGTCTGGAAGGTCCATTCCAGAAGCCTCCAATGTCCTTCTGAAATGCGTCAATGACGGGAAGATGATTTGCGGAAGGTGTGTTTTTGTCTCTCCACGCTCCCTTTCCAGTAGCCTCACTTACCCAACGAACCCAGCGGAATGCCTACGGTACAAGGGTGTGTCTTGATCAATGTCTGGCGAATACTTGGTCATATTCGCACAGGTTACGGAGCGCGCTGGCGCGGGTAGATGCCGGTCCGCATGGGACAAATATGGTCTTTTGGACTTCTTTGAGAGAGGTCTGGTTGACATCTCTTCCACCTGGCGACACAATCGCATACTGACTTGAATAGGAACCAGTCGTTTATGTCGCTGGCCGACCGCATGTTCTGCGCCTAGTCGACAAGCCCCTGGAAAACGTCGAGTGTGACCGTTGCTCTCTGGTCGAGATGAGAATTAATTCACATGTGTAGAGCTACGGGAGTCACCACCGCGATGGTGGAGACAATGGAGGAACGTTTCAAGAGGGATGTCCTTCGGGAACTTCGACAAGGCGGTGGTCGTATCCTGCTCCATGATGAAGTAGAAGAACGCCCTGGCGTATTCTCGATCATACCCATATGGGAAACAGTTTCGGAGGAAGATATTATGACACCACGGGATGTATTTGACCTCGTAGCGAACGAGGGCTATAAGGTGCAACCCTGTCCAACATTTTCGATGTTCCAGCTAACCGCTCTTGATGCCAGATCGACTATGGCCGTGTGGCAATTGTAGGGGACTTCACATCGTGTTTACCAATTGACTAACACCGAAATCTAGACCGATGAACAAGCACCACTTCCCGACGCACTGTTTCAACTTTTGAATCGTGTTCGACTTGGATATTCGCAAGCAGGCGATTTCATTTTTAACTGTCAGATGGGCAGGGGTCGCACCACCACTGGTATGGTGACTGCTTGCCTAATTTCAACTATCATGAATTGGGTGGGGGAAGAGGGTGTCGATGTCGCTGAGGACATGAGTATGTTGGGCTACGATTCGATTGATGGCCCATCCGAGGAAGAAGCTTACTTGCAAGGTATTCACACACGTCTTTGTTGCCGATCTAATGGTTTAACTCATCCGCAGGGGAGTACAAGACGATCTTGCAGCTTGTTGGTGTACTCTCCCATGGCAAGACCGCAAAACGCCTGACCGACCGTGCAATTGACCTAATGCAAGATGTTCAGAACCTCAGGAAAGCAATCTACGAGTGAGAAGTTCGTACCCTTTATGCCCTTTCTGTTAAACATTGCGGCCGTGATACAGTTACAAGCTCAAGGTGGAAGCGTGCGAGAAAGGAAGCGCCAAGCAGGGGAAGCTGATGAATATTGCTGTGAATTACCTGTGAGACACTGATGGTTTCACTTCAGACCGTCACGTTTGTTCACCAACTCATATAGATACCGCTATGGGACGCTAATCGTCTTTTGCAACTACCTGATCGAAATGCGCGAATCGGCCAGTAGAGGAGAGGAGAAACCGTTTCCTGCCTGGCTCCGGGAACACCGCGAGATCGCCAAATTGTTAGGAAGGAGGTCGTTAGACTGAGAACAGCAGGCGGCCCCCGGGTAAGTTGATGTTCCGGTCCCTGCTACTATGTGTACCTTGGAAACCACGCGCAGCATTGACTTCGAGTGGGATGTTGTATGTGGAATGTTATTTGAATTGTTTTACTGGCATTCGACACGGGTGAAGAGAGAAGAGTCCTACGAGTTTCGCCGTAGCCTCATCCTTGCAGGCACTGCTATTCAATTTCCGCTGTTCCGTTGGAGACTTGGAACAGGGCCGCAGGCAATGTAATAAGAATAGCTTGCACGTGACCGGGATTTCACCTATTATACACAGCCACTTGTAGTGTGGCACAAACTTCTGGGCTTGCGCTCCCTCCAGGTTCCTTTCAGTTCGCAAGCCGTTTACAGGCGCCCACACTACGAAAAGTACTCCCAAGACAGCCCCAAGCGTGTCGTTGATCACAGGGACGCCCATAACGACAGCGGTGTGGTCTCGCGACACGACGTTGCTGCGGATTTTTCGACCACACTCATTCCACACCCTTTTTCATTCGACGCACTGCCAGCGGACCTGCTCAGGATGAAGAAAGCAACCCATTCATTGTTACTCGCTATCGTAGCTTCTGCCATGCTACTTCCCGCTTTCGCATCGCAACGCGAGCCAATCGGAGAGCGTGAGGCCATCCAAATACGTGCCGTGCTAGACACCACTGCCGCCAACACCCCCGAGTCTAGTGCGGCTGCTCCAACTACAACGCAAGCCGAAACGAGTGCGGCCCCAGCCACGTCGACAACAGCAGCAGCAGCCGCTACTTCGGCCGCCGCAGCTACATCAGCAGCCTCTCCTACATCAGCCGCCGGCGCAACCACCACTCATGCAGGTTCAACCCCAACTTCAACCACGCCGGTGGCTCTAGCAACCTCCTTGGTGGCCACCACTGATGCCGCAGGACAAGTCGTTACTAGCTACGTCGTAACGACCCCCACAATGTCCAGCCCCCCTCCTTCTAACACGGACACCTCGAACAACGACTCCGATGATGGAGGTCTCAGCACTGGCTCTATCGTAGGGCTTTCTGTTTCTGGTGGCATTGCGGCACTTGGCATTATTCTCTTCTTTGTCTGGAAGTTCACAAGGAAACGGTTTTCCGACTTTGACGACAGTACGTCGCATTACGTGAGCGTTTCATGCGGACTAATGGTTCCACGCAGACGAAGCCATCAAATGGCCCGAGTTAAACGCACACGACAACGACGTGCACGCACTCCCCACGAATTCTACCGGACGGGCAGGATTTGGTCCAGAGAACGACTCTGATATCAACCTCACGAGACCACCAAGCCCTGCTGGCGGATACGCCAATTCGATCGCAGCCTCGTCTGTTCCTGAAATGTACGGTGGCGGAGATCCCTACGCAGTCCCACCCCTACCTCATCTCAATCCCAACCAACCGTATCACGACGAGCCCGGTGCATACGGTCAACCCGCCGGATACTACGACCCATATCGGGGTCCGGTGCCAAATGCATTCAATGATCCCATCGCTGATGGACATGTCGCCGAATCTATCCCAATGACCCAGATGGCTAGGATCAGGAGTCCAGGTCCACAGGTGGCATATGATATGCAGGGTCGTGCTTCCCCGGTGCCTCAGGTGGCATATGATATGCAGGGCCGTGGTTCCCCGGTGCCGCAGGCGGCAATGGGTCACGCAATCATGGATGAGCGATCTAGAACGCCAATCGCTGGTGCGTTTGGCACAGGCAGAGCCTCTCCCAGTCCTCATGCCGGCTACGGATATGGTTCACGATAGCCGCGGTCCTCGTTGAGTGTAAGGGAGGGTGAAAAGTGGGATGATGGAGCAACGTATTAGACACCCAAAGGACCAATACCCTCGACGGATGTACACTCATTTGGTTGGTCGTTCTCTTTCGCATCTCAGCACCCACGAACTTGTGTTTTTGTGCAGCAATCTCTCGCGTATCACGATGCGCATCTTGGTTTCATCTCAATAGTATAGATCTTGTCAAGGATGCTCCTATCGATACCATCCTGCTCTTACACTTATCTCTTTTTTTTGCTTGGACATACGGGCATAGGAGCCTTTTATTCCTCAATATGCACTATACCGTTCCCAAATCAACCACTGCTAATGAAAAGATTTTATACATTCACAAACTCTTAGTCGTTACTCCATAGCGATGGCGATAAGAGAAGAAACTCGAAGGTGAACAAGATCCAAGTTGACAATGCAAAACAATCCAATGTGTATATACGGAACAAACATCAAGCCAGATAACCCCAACGCTGTCCATTCTCGTTCTGAATCACTGCTCGACCATCTCGGCGAGGCGCAAGCCGACATTGACGGCCAACGCGGCGAACAGCACGAAGCACAAGATCGTCGGACCATACTTGTCATAGTAAAGTCCTTCGGCACTGCGCGCACGAAGGCGTAGTGCACGGTACACGAAGATGATGGCCGAATAGGCGATGGAGAGCAGCGCCGCCAACGTGAAGAGCCCTGCGCTGATAAGCCCTCTGGAATCTTCCGGTGGAACAAAGTTCAAAAGAGTGGTCGCGATAGAGCTAATGAGGACGGCAAAGTGTAGCCATTTCTATGGTCCCGTGCGTCAGTACGACAAATTATGTCAACGAAGCAAGAGACTCGCCAGGAACGTCCGTTCGTTGGCGAAATAAACCTTGGGCTCGATGCGAACAGGTACCGCGATCTTCTTGCCGGATGGTGCGATCCAGTCACGAACGAGTAGCCTCTCCTGCTCCG
>JBBPRK010000229.1:0-30178 GCA_038093075.1 Boletus patriciae | reverse complement strand
CAATTATAGGACCCTAACGGGCAAAGTAGAAAAAGTTGCTCGGTTGCACCATGGGCTGACATCTCGGGCTCTCTTCCCTTCGGTTTCTTCTTGGGTTTTCGTTTTCAATGTCGGTCAATAGCACGTTGCCCACTGCGGGCTACGTGGCCACTATGCTGGATTCCACCCAGCACTATGTCGCAAACTCGCCGGGACGCGCTACTCTCCTCGCGGTCGTCTATTTACCGCTCATTGCCATCGTCTTGAACGTTCTCAGGCAGCTGGTATGTGCTCATTAATGCATGCCAAATCAAACTGACACGTCCACAGATTCTTCCTCGTGACCGTTCGTTGCCTCCAGAGGTGTTCCACATCATACCCATCTTTGGCTCTGCAATTTCGTATGGTAATGACCCATTGAACTTTTTCGCTCAATGTAAAGAGAAGGTGTGTTGCGACTCAGCCTCCTGCTAGTTTTTCGTCCAATCGTGTTTTTCTTGGCAGTATGGGAACGTCTTCACGTTTGTGTTGTTGGGTCGTAAGGTCACTGTCGCACTCGGCCCCAGGGGCAACAACTTTATCCTCGGCGGCAAATCTGTGGCATTCTCTGCAGAGGATGCTTACAAGGTGAGTTGGATTCTGTGGTATTTTACTGTTGGTTGACTGTCCCTTAGCATCTCACAACGCCTGTTTTCGGTAAAGATGTGGTCTACGACGTCCCAAACGAGTTGTTCATGGAGCAGAAGAAGTTTGTTAAAGTTGGTCTCTCGGTTGAAAACTTCCGGGCCTACGTTGGCATGATCGAGGACGAGGTCGAACAGTTTATGAAGACAGATTCAGCATTCTCGATCTCTCAAATGAACGACATCAACGAATGGGGACGTTTTGATGTGACGGACATTATGGCGCAAATCACCATTTTGACTGCATCGCGGACACTCCAAGGTAGCGAGGTTCGCCAGGGCTTGGATAAGTCATTCTCTGAATTGTTCAACGCTCTGGACGGTGGATTCACGCCATTGAACTTCCTCTTTCCAAACCTTCCTCTGGAGAGTTACCGTAAACGTGATAAAGCTCACAAGAAAATGAGTGAATTCTATGTCGATATCATTCGGAAACGCAGGGAGTCCGGCATTGTGAGTCCAGACTTCCACGTGTTCGACTTTGTGCTCACATTTGTGACAGGATGCGCAGGATATGATTTCCGCGCTCATCTCTCAGAAGTATCGGAATGGCAGAGAACTCCCAGACCACGAGATCGCCCATATCCTGATTGCTCTTCTCATGGCGGGCCAACACACAAGTTCAGCTACTGGTTCTTGGTCTCTCCTTCACCTCGCAGACAACCAGGAATTACAGTTAGTACACCTTCACTTTCTTTTCTGCTTTCTATTTATCGCCTTGTTCAGGGAGGCATTCTACCAAGAACAAGTGAAAAACTTCGGCAATCCTGATGGTACATTCAGGAGTATGACCTATGAGGAACTTCGTGAACTGCCCGTCATGGATTCGGTTATTCGGGAGACTCTTCGCCTCCACCCACCGATTCACAGTATCATGCGCTACGTTCGCTCTGATGTCCCTATCCCGCCGACTCTTGCTGCACCTTCGAAAGACGGCACCTATGTTGTACCCCGTGGCCACTACGTTCTTGCTTCTCCCAGTGTCAGCCAGGTTGATCCGCAGATATGGACCAACCCAGCTGCTTGGGAACCCACTCGGTGGAGTGACCCCGAAGGTATTGCAGCTCAGGCTTTTAAATCATACTCGGACGAAAACGGCGAAAAGATCGACTATGGATTTGGTGCTGTAAGCAAGGGTACAGATAGTCCTTACCAACCGTTCGGTGCTGGCCGACACCGGTGTATTGGCGAGCAGGTAAGTCATGACCATCTTCTTTGCTGAATGATGCTCAGCTGTTCTTTGCACAGTTTGCATACTTGCAACTAGGGACCGTTCTTGCAACGTTGTTGCGCCATGTGGAGGTTAGGCTGGATCAACCCTTGCCAGAGCACAACTATCATGTAGGTGTATCCCCAGTCTTTGTTATGACGCACGCTCAAAATTTCTCTATCTAGACCATGATCACGATGCCCAAGAAACCCCGTAATGTCTGTTATAGACGTCGAGCCTTAGATTAATAGACATTTTGCTACATTATTTTTACATAATTAGAAGTGTTTATTTGGCTTTGTGGTTGCTTGTTACATGCTGGAAATCGGAAGTCGGTCACTCCGACTTGCCTTAAACGACGCCAGGACAGTCAAACAAATCTTGCAGTAACATGGCCTCGATGTTTCCCGTCATCTTCGTTCTCGTGGTTATCCTGGGGTTAATGGCTTGTGGCTACTTGTTCGTCCCGAAAGGCCCACAGCAAACGTGAGTAGCAACCTAAACGGATGAACATCCAGTGACTGAGCGTACCATCAATCAGGACTATTCGGACTTCCATCCTGCTTACGCTTTCGTCTTGCTATCTCATGTGGATGATCACCTACATGGCACAGTTACACCCCCTCATTGGTTAGTACAAAGCGTCCCCGCGCCGCCACGCCAACTCATCATGGAACGGATACAGTGCCTATTAAATCAGTACTGGAGATCTGACCAGTATCGACATTCGGTGTTTGCTCATAGCTTCAATACCAGTTGGTCCGATACTTGTTTCCCTGCCAAAATCTGACGAAGTCCAATTCTGTTAGATGTACATGAGTTAGATACTAATCTGGATCCATTTCCAAAATCCACTCCAAGCCGACAATCCGTCAACTTGACGGAATTCACGGCTTCTCCTACTCTGAGCGGGTCGTGTCTGCCCAACTTCTGTCCCAATTCGTGGTCCAGCTATCCCCACCTCCAGTGACTTGAGTCCAGCCTGTGTGTTCGGGGCGCCATGGAGTAGCCATGTGTACGCCAGAGTCGAACGACCTTTCTCCTTCATCACAGTCCGGTTCATCATCTTCGCAAATGACGTTTTCGGTCTCCATTGGCGTGATTTGTCTAGGAAATAGATTGGTAAGCCTCCCGACTAGTTGAATCTTCCAGTTCCCGCGCCGTTGGCCGGCAACTCTTCGTAACTCTAGCTTGGTACTTCGTTCCGCAGTGTCGATCATCACATCTATGGACCCACCACACAAAACGGGCAGGTTATCCGCGAACCAGAGTTCCTGAACTCCGAAGATCACGTCTCCCCATTGCTGAAACTTGAGGACCATTGCTTCCTCGATTTCCCTGAGGTCCGAAGGATACCCTGCGCGTGGGTGCGCTTCGTGGTGGTGCCTCGCTACTAACGTATGGGTTTCATTAATCGCGCTACGAACGGCCTGCGTTCCATGTTCCCTAACTGCCTTGGAGAAACGGTCGTCCAGCCGCCTAAAGGACGCAACTTGAGTGGCGCCACCCAAGATCCCGTCCCGTCCCCAAGGGTCCGGCTCTTTGGGTATCCCTATGGTTGCGGTCTCTACCGCGTATCCCCACTGATGCGCGACACTCTTGCACCACCGGACAAACTCGTCAACAGTCCATTCGAACTTGTGGTCGGGATGCCGGAATACGCGGTTGGTGCGGCCACTCGGGTCGGGACACCCTTTCGGATCCACGACTCCCGGTGGAGACCATCGTTGGTTGAACATGTATGACGGAGTAGTGACGAGAAACAGGCGTGGTCGGTACACGCCAAGTACAATGGGGGCGACTTGGACAAGGACGTCGTCGGTTAAATGTTCGATGCTACGCACAAGGGTGCTCATCAGCTGAACGGAACAGCAGGATGACGCGATGAAACCTCACAGCTCCGTGGCAACGATGCACTGCACGTTTACGAACGCGGGATTGATCGCGGCGACGCTCCCTTGCCATAGTTGCACATCCAAGGGCTCCCAGCGCGTATAAAGAGGGTTCACTGCTGCCGGAGATGTGTATTGGGCAGCGATTTCTAGTTCGGAGGATGAAATGTCAAGTCCTGCAATGCGTGTCGTATGCAGATCGGGTGTATCCTCGTCATTCAAACCAACGTTGCAAAAGAGTGCGGACAATTCGTGATCGTCGTCTTGAAAGTGAATCGGTCTTAGCCACGGGGCAGGTTGGCAGAGTGTCGCAAGGAGGGCGCCTTCGCCACACCCGATATCTACGATCTGTATGATTATCAGTGATAGTGCTCGTGGACGGGATCAGAAGCATTAGTCCGAATGATCGCACGAACCTCGGTGAGCTGTTCACGTCGAAGAATGTCTAGTATCCATATTCTACGTTGATGATACAATGGGGGAAAGAATGTGACTTTGAGGGGCTCGCAATCACCTTCCATGACAGAGTGATCACGTCGAAACAGAAGCGAGGCTGAAAAGCTGATCACTAGCAACTTGAACGATCCAACAAGGGGAATTGGAGGAAAACAAGGAGGGTGCAAGTCAGCACCCGTTCGCTTGTATGTCATATACAACGCACAGGAGGCACTCCGCCGGAGGAGACCCAATAAAGCCACAGCGGATCACCGCGAGTATGTAGGTACAGAACACGCTGTGGAGCTAGGCAACTACAGGACCAAAGCAGCAACGATATCAACAAGTGCGACGTAATAGCCCATTTTACCGAAGAGGGAAGCGGCGAGAGTAAATATCAAAATAAGGAAATGCAAGCAGTCGGGCCAACGTTCGAAATGCCCAGGCAAACTACCGGGACAGTGCAATACAAGGGTGTATGGTGTAATGTGTGAAAACTCAGCGTGCAGGGAGACCGTCTAAGAGAGTCTACTGGGGTATTTTATGAGAGAGAACGTGCTGGGATCTTTCTCACACGAAAAGAGGAGACGAAAGCAATGGAGGAATCAGACCAAGGCAGCTGATTGTAAGTAACCCCGGAAGATGGAGTCTCGCACTGAATGGGTTCTTTGGTGAGGAATACAATATTATTGCTAAGCTGAGCACCTACCGTTACCGATAATGCTCTGTGTAGCTTTCGTATCCTGGGATAGTGAACACATCAACAGGATGCAACGGATCCTGGAACAAGAGCACTAACCGTAACGTTAGTCAAGTGCGTATACAAGACTCGCCGGTTCTCGTTATTCCTTCTGTGGACTTGCAAAAAATGTGCCCGGAAATATTGTACTACTGATTCGTACTCGTTGGGACGGTCGCCGTACGACAAGATACTTACTCCACGTGAGTAACGAAATAGAGACGTCAACGACACTTACTATTTGGAGACCGACAAGCCTTGCTCAAGCTTTTTTCTCAGAATGTCTGTCTTATCTGTCGAAGGGATATATACTGAGTCCCCATTTTTAAATGCGTACGGCAAGACGTACTGAGGAACAAAACTAAGTGGACCTTTTTGAGGAGTTGGTTTGAACAGATTTGGGTAAAGAGTTGCAGAGAATCATCAATACGGTTCGTGCGACCGTCTTCTTCAAGGTACTATGTCCCGGTGCATGAAATTAAGCCGGGGACGTGCTCATCAAGAGAGACATACCTGGTCAAAGGCGCTAATCGGACTAACAAAAATGATGGCGTTTGCATCATCAAAATATGGCACCCATGAATGACGCTGTCCTCTGGCGCCGCCCACATCAAAGAGATGCCACGATACAGCTTTTCCGTGGATATCCACGTCGAAGATATGTTCGGCGACACCCATCGTCTGGATCCGAGCATGCAGGATGTCATCTATTGACATCAGCCAACAAAGACGCGGCATCAATCCACTAGAGCCTACCTGTTGAGGGAATGTAGTCTCGAGCGGAGATGCGGGAAATATTATTTAAGAAGCTGCGGAGGTGCATTGTCAGCAAAATGCACGCATATATGCACTAACTTACAATTCCGACCACTCGTCGAGCTTCAACTTTCTCTTCAAAATCAAAGCACGGACGACCGGGTGTTCCCAAAGGGTTGCTACGTCCTCGCAAGATTGTTCCAACATTGTAGCGACGTGGTCGACTAGAGCGTCTGAATTGACGTCGGTCGACATAGCTGTACCGGGACGCTCAGTGAGCAGTTCCGGACTTTCCGCCTCGGCTCGTTTCGATCGCCTTCCAATGAGCTTCTGGCCTGTATGAATGGTTCTCGCCTGCCAGCCGCTGCGAACATAAACTTCTCCTTTGCCAGACCCTGACACAGAAATACCACCGCTGAGCCGATCACCCAGTTGTGGCTCGGTGTTTACTAGGGGCAGAAGGCGGCGGCGCAAATCTGAGATAGAAGATTTTGAAGGGCTTGAAACCGTAGGGCTTGCAGGTTCCGCATCCGAAAGAAGAGCACCCATATGCAAACCCTCGGAGCTGGCCCGAGATGTCCCCGATAGGAGGGGGTCATCCTGACTGAGTTCTTGGCGTTCCATCGTACTTTGGGAGTCAGAACCATCATCTATGTCGTCCCAGGCCTCCAAGGTGACCAGGATTTTTTTGATAGAACGGACGACGTTGAAATATACAACAGTCCTCCAGGACATTCGCTCACTCTCGAGCGAAGCTGGGCTGTACATGAGCTGGAATTGCTTCAGCAATGTCGATTTGCCTGACTCGGCCTGGCCCAAGAGCAGCAGCTTGGGGAACAGACAGGCATCAGTCCACGCGAAGTGTGATATGAATGGTGAATGTCACTTTAACGTCACCCTTGGCCTTTTTCAACTTCTCACGCTCAACTCTGAGTTCTTCGTCGATTTGCTCGGATATGCGACGAGCCTCTGCCTCCTGCTGCAGACGCACACGACGGTCGGTTTCCGACTCTGTTGGAGGGGGACGGAGTGCAATGGAGAGGGGATCATCTTGGCTGCGGATGGAGGATGTTCGAATCATGATGGGAGTTTGAAGTCGACGACGGAAGTGCACACGGAGGTATTCACTGCACGGTCGATGTGTCAACCGTTGGCAGCGCAGGGTCGAAGCCGCGTTTTAGTCACCATCAAACCGTCACGCGTTACATTAGTCACGCTATGGTCAGTTCCTCCGATCCGCCACCATCGCGCATGTACTCACCGTTCGTCCGCTAGTCTGTTACACTCCATACGTCCCATGGCGAACTCAAGGTACGCTCTACCAAACTGTACCTGAAACCTGCTACCATTTTATCCAAGATCGAGGTGTTCTGCGAAGCTGTGCCGAAATCCGCAGAGGTGCGTGCTCCACCGCGGTAATTGATGTTTCTGATCTCATCATGAAATAGAACTTCCTTGCCCTCTGCGGGTCTGGCTATTATGACGGTTGCATATTTCACCGAAATATCAAGGGCTTCATGATCCAAACAGGTGACCCGTCTGGCTCAGGCAAAGGTGGCCAGAGCATATGGAGCAATCCCTTCGCAGATGAGATACGATCCACACTCAAGGTGCGGAGTTTGCTGCGTGCAGTTTGTTCCCGCTGAAACCTGCCGTGCCCCGCCTCACGGTGTCTTTAACACCGCTAGTTTAATAGTCGTGGTATGGTCGCTATGGCGAACTCCGGGCCCGATACAAACAAATCCCAATTTTTCATCACATACGGAAAGCAGCCACATCTTGACGGCAAATACACGATCTTTGCCAAGGTGATTGACGGCACCGACTCTACTTTGGACTTGATGGAGCGTGTCCCCGTCAACAATAAAAACAGACCCCTCGCTGAAATCAAACTCACTCATGTAGGACATAAGCTGTGGCTGTGAAACCATAGCTGAATCTAATTTCTAGGTAACAATCCATGCCAATCCTATTGCCGATGCCCAACTAGCGGGTCGTTGAGGCAGCCCCTCACGATATCTGCCGGCCAACCTCCAGCGCAGTGATTACATGCATGCCAATGTAAGGTATCGAATTCACCGCTTGATAAACCCGACAAGCTCTTTCTGCAGTTCTCTTTGTTTTCTTGCTTTGTCTAGATCGTCCACGCTGCGGAGATCGTACACAATATCACGCGTCTTCCCAAAGTACACCTTTGGGTGAATCTCGTGAATTATGGTTCTATTAGTGGAAAGGAGTATACCTCTTGGAGAAGGTTACGCATCTTGATCTCCATCTCCTCGATCATCCGTCCTGTATTGGTGATATGCGACGAAGAATCCTGCAGGGGCCAATCCTGCTCCGTCTGGATCGTAAAAGACGCGATGAGTCAGAAAGCTCGAATTAAGAAGCCCGAAATTGTTGCAAATCACCTGTCGAGTCATGCTTCCGCTCAGGTTGACTTCTCCGAATGACTTCGAGCCGTGATCAGAAGGTTTCTTCTCCTGGATAGCAACGGCGTGGCCCGCGTGGGTTTGAGTGTCTTCGGTGCGCCGCGTGACGAGCTGGAGCATAACCGTAGACGTCAGCTTGTAGTGAGCTTGCCTCCCGCGTTCTGCCGTTTCAAAGACGTGTATAGAGTCCCATGATCCGGATGGATCATCTAGGCTGGAAGGATCCATCACTGGCAAGGTGCTCAGTCAGCATCACTGGTCCGTGATCCCCGGAGTGAAGGGTACGGAAGCACAATAGAATGCCATAGAGGGACTGCGCACCCACCCTTCTTTAGTAGCACTACGCCAGCGAATCCACCATCTTCAAGCTCCCAGAGGTAAACAGAAGAGACTCCCCCTTCGTAATATCTATCACGTGTGGCGAGATCTATATGAGAATATTGACGTAGGCGCAGTAACGGGAGCGCGTACAATTCCCTATAGGTGTCGAAAGCCTCGTTCGCCGCGATTTCCAACTTGCGTAGTTTCGGACTTGGAGTGGTTCCGTATTCTAGAGGGGGGTCATACTCGTTGGACCACGGCGATCTAGAGCAGTGTGTCAGTCGTGCTGCACGAACGCCATCTTTGTCGAAGGAAAGAGAACATGGTTGGAGTAGTTGGTGCCTCGGAATGCAGTGAACCGTACAATGAGTATTGCGATACCACGAAGACTCACCGATAGCTATCACCATCTCTGTTATAATCGCAGGCGAGATATTCCCTTCCAGTTGCGCGATCCGTCAGGACTTTGAGTGGCTGGTCAACACTACCGAGAAGATCGTCCGCGTAGTCAGGGCAGATCCGGATGAGGGAGTTGATGTTTTCTTCTACACGGGTTGGCGGCAGGCGCCGCATGAGATCGAGCATCGAGTCCACTGGATCAGCCATTGTGGGGAAAGACTACGCGTGACGGGCAATACGTTGGGTGGCTTCGAACACAAGGTGCACGCGCCGCAACACTCAGTTCCCAAATCAAGTAAGACTCTGGTACAGCTCTATAGTAGATGCAGACGCGAACAACAGTCAACTACTGGGTTTGTTGTTTGACCACGGAGGACTTGATCAGATATACATATGCATTAACTTGACACCCCTCCCGAGTCCGGCTACGTACTGGCAGCGCACGTTGGATCGACTTCATCCAACACTTTCCCCTGCACACGTCCCGCTTCACGCTTGAAGTCTTCTACCGCGTTCTTCTCATTGGCTAGCGTCATAACGTTGAATTTGTGGAGTTTGTAGTAATCCCTCAGGATGCTCACACCACATACACCCTGAAACCAACGTCTGAGTCGTTTGTTACGCGACAGAATGACAGCACGACACGCCTTGAAAACCTCCACGAGGACAAATACGTCCGGGTTGTCAAGGTCGACTACGTAGTTTTCAGGCATGCATTTCGCTATTTCCTGGATAATATCCATCCGAGTCAATGTGTTGTGATTTCGCACTCGCAGTTCAATTTTGTACTGGACAGTAAATTCTTGTGAATGAAGAATAACGAATGCCGACTGCGAATTTACCTTGTGCACTTGAGGGGTGTCGGCACTTCCTTCAGCCTCCGCAAAAAACGACGCAAATACTCGTCGACACAGGGAATGTATCTCTGGGAAATTTGCCACACAAGATCCAGAGACTGGGATAAGCCTGTGCGTATACCTTGAACGTGTTAAAGATGTGATCGGATGAGCCCTGCCAGTGGAACGCTAGTATCCGTACTTTGTTCTCGCTGCGCCTGTCTTTCGAACGTTCTCGGCATGTGCGACAATTAGCTTGACTGGATCTATCGGGGGCCTGCAAGAAAGAAAGACCACTGGATAGAATTAGCTTTGTGGTGGTGTCGACGTTGACGTTCTTACCGCAAGGGGTATTTGTCTGGCAATTAACTGGAAGAAGAGATCAAGACACGGGTGCGCAAAGAAAACTGCCAGCTACCAACCAAATCGCGTTTCTGTCCGTGGACGCTTGATGGCAGCAAGTTCCTGTGCAACTAGGGCTTCAAAGTCTACACTATTTTCTTCATCGTCCGAAGCATGGCGTCCCTCGGCCTGATCCGTTCCCTCCACTGGCCACAGCTCAGTGGCTAGCTGATCATGATTAGCCCAACCTAGTGATCTAAAGGAAGACTGAGGATTCTCACCGATTCAAACAACTCGTACAGTTCACTAACGGTTTGCCTTTCCCTCCCCTTGACACAACTCGCCCAGATACCCGGACCATCGATAGACCGTTTCGCCCAAGTAGGGGTGGAGCCGTCCTGCACGAGTAAGTATCAATGTAGCCAGTAACCATGCACGATCATGAGCTCGTACTGAGCGATATTTTCGTTTGCGGGACTGTCGAGGGGTCTCTGACATTTTGTTTCTGCCCTCTTGAAGGTTTGATACCAGATTTAGGTCCATCGTACCGTCACCCTTGCCGTCACCTCGGTCACTATACTCTCTCTAAGGTATCTAAGCAAATAAGTAGAACACTGTTCAACGTCTATCCTAGACCCAATACACTACGTAGTCGAAATAAACAACCCCATTAACTGAAATATAATGACACATCCCTTCATCTTGTTAGATGTCGAGGTGACTCTCCACCCAACCATAGTCCAACGGTCTTTCTGCCGCTTTCAGGGTGCTCCGTTATGAAATAATAAAACCACCACACATGCTAGTCGTCATCGTCGTCGTCATCGTCGTTGCCTTTCCCCTCCCCGCCAGTCCATTTACGCTCCCACACTGGAAGTGGCGCGTCCGGCCAGGGATGAAGTAATGGGTGATCGACTGGTAAGGCGCCGCGAGCTACCTGGAGTCGCTGCGTCAAGGTCTCCCGCTCCGACAGCAGCTCATGCATGTAGTCGATGGCTAAAACAGGAGATAAGGATACGGCAGACTTTGTATGAAATGACTTACTTTTCGATAACACGACGTTCTCACTTCTGGGTCCTGCCCGTCCATCGACCCTTTCACCATCATCGTCCTTTGCCTTCCCCTTTCCTCTTCGCCGACTCTTAGATTTACCATCTGCAAGCTGTTGTTCGTCCTCCACCTGGCACGCCTCTCTGAGTGCTGGTACGGTTTCGCAAAGAGCATCATAACCCCTGCGGATATTTGCCCTCCGTTTTTGCTCAGATTGGATGTGATTTGCCTTTTTCTGTGACGGCGACAACAACGCTACTCTATTTTGAGGCAATAGCTGCGCCTCATCAGGGAGGTTCTGGGAAGTAGGAAAAGGACGATGTCGCTTGTTTGGCGGTTTTGCGTCGGGCGGAGGAGATCGCTTCGCTGACGACGGGAGCCTCGCAGCCGAGGAGGATGATGTCAGGAGATAATCGGGAGATTGTCTAGACGATGAAGACGACGAACTGCGATCGTGTGGTTGGGAATCTGCGCGACTTCGCCTTGGATCCACAGTAGAATCAGGGGAATATGGACCTAGCGGGTACCGCCGTTTGTCCCCGTCCAACGACATGAGATCTTTTGTCGCCTTTGTGAGCGCCTCTGTTCCATGAGCTGGCGGCATGTGCTCATGGGAGATCTCAAACTGCATGTTCCAGTCTATGGGACACGCAGCGGCATCAAGGAAGGACTGGAACGCACGGGACTCCGAAGGAGTCAGCAACGACATTGCACGGGTGGAAGGATTGAGGCAGGAATGTTCGTTGGGTGTCCCGTCGTGGGGGAAGGGGGAAGTGTGGTGTATGTCGATGCCGGTTGCACTGAATCGACAACTTGTGGATTTCCTAAGACTTGTGGCTGGGCTTCCCCACATGCGGGTTTCCGTTTTAGGGTCATTCATGTGGCTCCAGTTGAACTGCTACGTAGCTCGATGTACTGTAAAGCCTTGTCCACGTGTCACCATCGCAAGACAGTGCGCAACGCGCTCCACTAGTACTGTAAACTGCCTGTTTGACTGTGTACCTCAAGACCCTTCTTAAAGTTCTTTATTCAACCAGTCATCTGACCGGGAAGATTCGGACCCCTAAACACTGATGCAATCCAGGTGTCAAAATATCTGCCAAAAATGTGTGTTTTTTTCGGGCAACTTGTCAACTTGGACTGTGTATACAGTTTGAAAACTCTGCACCCTGATACGTAGATGCCAAGTTAGGTACATCCTCACCGGAGAAAGGGAGCGCTGTACCGAGATTTGAACTTTGCACGTGAACCTGACATTGGAAATGACCTATTCTTGCTGCCATGGAGGCGAACTGTCATTCCAGTCTGGGGTGCAATTCTACGATGCTTTGGATCCACTCAAGCTTGTTTGATACATTAGCAGCAATTGATACAGTAATTTGAAAAGAAAAAAAAAGCGCGGGTATATCGCCCCGAGGATTTGATTTGTGGGGTCTTCCAGCACCGGTAAAGTCGGTGGTGTCGTACCCCCGAGGATAGAGCTGACCCAAGCAATGGGCATTGCGGGGGGCACGGGGAAGACTTGGGGACCATATCAATTACGATTACCTGCTGGTGCCGTTGCCGAGCCGAGTTGTACAATGGGGCCTCGGCCATTCATGTTCCTTGTCAGACGGCGTATATCATATTATGGAGCTGGGCGGCATCCTCCGATAGATACAATGGAAGACGACCGACCTACTACATGACGGGGGCCGTGGCCACAACATCCGTTACGAGCACAAACCGGGTTCAGAATCGACTCGCCATGGCAGACCGAATACAACATGTAAATGAACTTGTCTCAACGCAGCTAACGAGCAAGTCTTCTCGCATGGTCCGGGCC
Organism: Boletus patriciae; assembly: GCA_038093075.1. Lineage (NCBI taxonomy): Eukaryota > Fungi > Basidiomycota > Agaricomycetes > Boletales > Boletaceae > Boletus > Boletus patriciae. The sequence goes on along the minus strand of JBBPRK010000229.1, from coordinate 17,279 downwards.
AGGCACCAGGGCTTGTCGCAGCGTCAACTGCATGTGGGGCTGTCGAACTTCGCAGGAACCAAATTCATGAACAGGACTGCAATGCCAAGTGGAGCCAGCCTACACGTCAAAAGTCAGGAAACATAACGGTGATGGGCCAACTGGTGTGTAGCCGAGTATAATGAGTGCATTGCGCACTCTCCCGATGAAAACTTGCTCGAGGGCTTGTCCTCCAAAAATTGCTGATCGAATGGACACGCAAGTGTCACATGGCAACCATAACGGCCGCATCGGCCTCTGGCGAACGACCGTTACGGTACCAGGGAGAGAGCAGTGCCTGCTAGATCGGTAATTGAGAATTCCGAGGGAGACCAAAAGAGTCGAGGAAGATAACCATTCCATGACATGGAAATCGGGGGAAAAAGAATGTTAACAGCCTTCTCTTTCCATCGACCACAAGAGCGGATGGCGCAACCAGGACTTTGCAATCGTCGGTCGGCAGATCGAGGCTGCCAAAAAAAAAGTCAGTAAAACCAGTGCCCGACGCCATAAACGATCCCGCTTACTGAAGTAATGGAACCGTCACATCAGCATTGAAGGACCCGTAAGTAATTCAGATGCACAGCAACTATCTAGGTCATTAATTTAGCCAGAGTCACGGATCTATGTTGAAAAAAAAGTGAAACAGTAGTAAAGGTGGTACATCGAAGAGCAGACTATGCAAGAAATAGAGGGGTGTGATGAGGCCAAGTGAAAATGGCGGTATAGTTAAAAGGAGTAGAGTATGGGTCTGGTCCATGGAAATTTAAGGAAATTTTTGCTGGCCCCGACATGTTCAGGAGTGATTCGAAGTGCGACAATCCATGGGAAGCCAGAAGATCGCACAGCGGCACCCAAAGCACAGCGAAAAACTGCAGTTACGCGAAATTCTACCGTTGGGATGCCAACGACGATAGGGACAACCCTTGTGCGAGCTCGGGCTTCCACGCGATTCTTCGAAGAGCTTCGGCGTAGTCGACCCATTCTCTTCTTCGTTCTTTGCTCTCGAGCCAGTCTCTGTCCAGAGACGATACTTCAAGCTCGTAGAAGTGATATGTTGTTGAGGGTGACTTGATGGTTGTCACGTATCGTGTGATTCTGCCACGAACGCCCGCTGAAATTCAAGAGCGAGGGCAGAGAATGGGATAGGACATTCATCAGGAGATGAGATGACGGATAGAGGGACAAAGGGTGAGACCTTCTTCTAAGGCTTCCCGCGATGCTGCTGCCTCCAATATTACATCTGTGGGCTCCCAGCCCCCTTTTGGTACTAGAAAAAAGCGAGTAAGCTGCGAAAACAACAAGAAAACTTAACCAAAGTCCGGACAAAAGTAACGCGTGTGGCGAACACATAACTCTTTGCAGCGGATGAAGGAAAGGGAGAGGAAAGGGAAAACACGCACAGACCCATAAGTCTTGACGTTTCCGGCTTGTAATGACAAGCACCTTGCCCGCGGCGCTTGTGATCGGAATTGCGCAACATACCACGCGAGGAACTTCGCGTCCTTTTGTGCCCATTATTGGGGACGACTTAATATGCCTTTACAGGGGAGGAATGCAGAATGAGGGGGGATTTGCGGATGTACCGGAGGATTGGATCCCTCGCTCGTCTTGCAATTATGCAGTTGGCCCCAGACTGGTGGTGGTATGAAAATGAGCACACTCTCAACTGAGGCAGTGACTATTCCGACCGGAAATGCAACAGCCTGAGTGCTGTGGAGCACTTAAGGGGCACTATGGCGAGTTAATGTGGATTCTGGTGAGGAGCTAAAGTTGCTGTGAAGGAAAGACGGGACAACGCGGCGAGAAAGGGCGTTGGAAGGGCAATGGGAGGGAAGTTTTTGCGAGCTTTTGAGTGGAGGTGGTCGTGTTGTCTGAAATTATACTGTGGCTCTCATTAAGCAGGAAATGTACGAAAGCGGACCAAGGAGGTCACGCACGTTCGCCGGCATTGCCACATCAGCCGGCCCATCTGGGTTCTGGTGCCGCCGCGTCCCCTAGATCCAAATGAATGACTGAATCCATCCGGATCGATGAACTCTTGTAAGAGCCAGAAGTACCTCCAACAAGTAAGGCAGGCACATGTCGAATCTCTAATTTAAACGGTTCACGGCATTGCCTTTCCCAGCTCCGAATCTCGGGAACGATCTTTTCAACGCGCCTGGGATTTTGTGATTCTAAGGGTATCCGAGCATACTCTACAAACACATACGACATGCATGGCTTGTCAGGATGGCTGTGCGGACAGGTATCGCCACTGCCGAGCAGATGCGAGGCTCGCATCTATTCGTTCCACCTGAAAATAGTTCATACACCGTGAGAACAGCACAACGAAACAGGTTTGACGGCTTACGCCACTAAGAACATGCATAAGACACCGAAAGCCATCGCACCAAACTTAGAAGTTTCATCAATCGTCTAAATATATCAGAAGCAGGAAAACTGTCATACCTCTCGCAGTGCCTGGGCTCCACTTTTACTCTCCGCTAGCAGACTGGTTGCCATGATAAATCATGAACATGAACGCAAGCAATCGACTTGGAACTCACGTAGGCAGCACAGCAACAGCGCCGATGTACAAGAACCCTCCAGCGACAAAGGGAATCACCTTCACCGTATCAGAAAACTTGGCAACAAGCTTACTCGACAGACGTACCAAGTCTGCAGGCTGCACTGTGGTGCCAAGGATTCCGGAGGCATCCTGCCTTACGCCTGCCGCTAAATCGACTGCCGCTGTCTCCGCGCCGGAGGCTGACAGATTATGAATTGCTATACCCATGAATGTACTGTTGCAAATGAATATCCGATCGGTCAATTACTTCCTAGTGGTACTCACCCAACCTGATCAGAATCGAGTGCAAGGTCTGAGTCTGGAGTCCCTCGAGATTGTGAAAACGTACAAATGCACCAATAGCGGTCAAAAACTGCGATTGCATAGCTTGTCGCTTGCTAAATCCGCTGCGAACCAGAATTGAGTAGTCTGCAATTTCGTGAGGTATTTCATGGGCAAAACAGGCCAGGGTAGTGGTTGCACCGATCAGAGGGGAAGAGTAAAAGGATGCAGCCATACTAGAGACAAAATTAGCTAGAAGAGCGACCACATGTGTCTAGCGGCTCACGCCAGGCCATCCGTTCTATTCGGGAGGGGGGGGGGTCAGCATGGGCAGTAACGCAACGGGAACAGCGTGTCGTACATGTTATGGACAAAGTCACCAAAAAGGTTCAGATAAGCCGAGAGCTTCGAAGGGCCAGAGCTTGTTTGCGTCAGATCGACTTGTTCTGATTGACCACTTCCACCCCCTTTCTCTCCATTCCTGGATCGCAGACCATCAGACGATGCTGTAATCGATACACCGGAAGCAACGGCGTTGGCTGATGTGTCTGCATGTGAGTGAGAGAGGGAGTGGCCGTGCGAGTGTGCCTCGGCTGCTTCATCACCACCCAGAACCCGTAGGGACTTCTCCATGATGAAGAACGTAGCAAAGCCAATGAAAATACCAAGCCTACCGCTCATGTTGAGCCGTTGGAACATATCAATCAGAGTCCACATACCCAATCAGTATGTTTCGTTTGTCTTCCACCATGACAAAATGAGCACCCGAATCTTGATGCTCGCCAAGGAACGCATGGGGTATCAGGTGCAGGAAGACATCAGACAGGAGGCCGCCTGTCTGCACAATCCATGAGATCGAGTAATTCGCAATGTTGGTGGAAAGGGAAAGCTAACAGCAAACGCAGTCATAGTGTTGAGGGTATTTGCATCGATTTCCGCGGGAATGAAGGCAAGGATAAAGTTAGGCACCCTGAAACGAACGTTGGTGAACAGCCCATCAAACCAGGCTTCGAAACCATTGAGGCGTTCAATAGACGCACGAGCTGATGTAGAACGTTCCCAGAACTGCGATAAATGTTCACGAACGTGCCAGGACTTTTATACAACGGAGAGGACGGACCTGCGTTCCAGCCAGGACCAAAGGGGAATAACCAACCGAACACCTGCCGCATGATGGGAGATTCTTCATTTTCCACAATGCGTTTGAGGTCGCTCAGCTTCTCCACAGCAGCACAGTCATGAATGTCGGATTCCTGGCCGTCAGTAACAAGTTAAGCAGTCAGCAGTGTAGAGTGGCTGGTTTATCAATATGAGACATTCACCCGTATGACTAACTTCGACTGTTCAGAACAAAGTGCGGTGTGTGCGGTGAGTGCGAAACAAAGTAAAAGAGTGACCAATAGTATGGTTCCCCTCGGCGCTCCCATGTCTCGAATTCGAAAGAGAGTCGCAAGTGAGTGTGTGTTGCTGCAATACACCCTCATTCATCGGAAGCAATCCGAAATCCGAACGGAGGGATCGGCCGGAACGGCTCTCTCTTCGTTCACCATATATGTATCCCTCTGCGACAGAGCAGCTTGCTCTCGCTGCAGTGGAGAAGCTCATGGTCGCCAGAATGGCACGCTATGATCCCTCTCACGACGTGTTTCATGGTACGGCTAACTGTGGCCCCTTGCATACTTGCTCTTTGACATTTGTGGCTCGTATCCATCAGTCCAACGCGTAAGGAAGACGGCCTTGTCTCTTGCACGCTCACTTCCACATAGAAACCCTGATCTGCTAGTCGTGGATCTTGCCGCACTCTTGCATGATGTATTGGACAAGAAATATGTCTCAGCTGCTGAAGCTGCCGATCCTTATGCATATTTTTTGCCATTCTTTGAATCATTAGCCAGAGATTACGCGTTGGACCTGATATCCGATGGTCGAGCTGCTCTGATAGTAAAAATCATGGAAAATATATCGTGGACAACGGAGAAGAAACTACGCGAAAGCGGTCAACTTGGAGAGTGGCATACCACGTGTACGGAACTACATTGCGTCCAGGATGCTGACCGTCTGGATGCAATTGGGGCATTCGGTAGGTCATGGGGTTTTCGGGGCTTGGAGAGCACCTGATTGGATGACTACCATAGGGATCATGCGGTGCGCGGCTTACAGCGCAGCAATGAACCGGTGAGTTTGAATTGCACGGTAACCAACGTGTCTCAGAGCTTTTCAGACCTCTGCACGCCCCGCCGGGTCGTGATGATACCGCCATCCAGCACTTCTACGATAAACTTCTCCACATACAGGATAGACTTAAGACGGAGCCCGGAAAAGCTATGGGTACTCAGCGCCATCAGTTTGTAAGTTGTGACGCGGAATGGGTATCTCAGCCCCAGGCGTTTACATATTTTTCATAGATGCTGTCGTTTTTGCAGGCAGTACGAGATGAATACGACGTCGAGCCTGTGCTATCGGGGTCATTGGAAAATCACGAGGATAAGAGCCCATTCGTCAATTAGATACACCCTGTATTGACCTCCACATGGCATCCGAAACCTCAAAGACCACTCGATCGCCTTTCGTGTTATACAAAGTTGAGTATCTTGGCGAGGCACAACGGGACGAAGGTGAAGTGATGCCAGATTACTGATTGGATTCGAACACATTCCATAGATCTAGGTCGCAAGCACCACTACGCGGGGTCACGAGCTATGCGCTGACACGCCCCCTTTGAGAGCTCTTTTGGTATCATTCCTGTGGAAGAAATCGGGTAGACCAACCACCTCCCGTTTCACTTTGGCGCCAATATTATGATATTATCCTAGTCGACTCTTAACTTTCCGGGTAAAGTCACGCAGTTATGTGAGTACCAAATGAATTCGTAGATGCCGCGCGCTGATGTCTGTGGCGATTGTTTCCCGAGAGCCCTGTGAGTTGAGCATCTGCTGCTCTTTTGGTACTTCGATTTGGAAATGTCTCAAAGAGACGCCTCAACCTGCCTCAATCATTCTAACCCGGCCAGCGAGCAAGACTGCAATAAATGTAAAGCGCTGAGGGATACAGCTATAAATTGAAAATCGATTCCATCAGCTGACTCTAAGAGATTGTGCGGAATTAATCTAGGGTTCTACTCACGCTTTGCGCTTTGTGTAGCTACACAGATCGGCACCCCACCATAAACTGATCTGGCGTAGTGAATGATCGATGATCTATGATCGACGATCTTTTAGGTACTGGAATATTCTAGGAGAGTGGGGCTGTATTATACATATCTCCTTCAAGTGGACCACACGACACCACTTGTGGGAACTGGGCGGTGCGGGGGATCGAATCTATAACTGGGATGTACCAAAGATTGCAGGGGTTGAACAGAGGAATAATGTCATGTAATTGAAGATGAACTGTACTGCGGTGCGAAGCATGTCATCATGCTGTCAAGACACAGGCAACATACAAACGTGCAGCCATTTTACACGCCCTTTGCTGACAGTCTACCCGGATATACTTTACGCCCCATGATCGGTAGATTGCTAAAGCCGCTGGGACTTCAAAAAATGTACGTCACAAGGGATGAATCTATAGTGTGGTCAGTCAGCATATCTTTTCGCAGAACAATGGACAGAATTACTTAAGAAAAAGTCTCATCTTTCTCACTTGTAACCACTAGGTCACTGCCAGCCACATCATTGGTCTTGCCCAGTTTCGGAGAAGGGAGGGCAGTAGCCTTCCATCCACTCCTGAAGGTAGCTACCGCATTTATGAATCCGAAGATAGTGAGCCATATCTGACAGGGTTACATATGTCAGCGGGCGCTTCTCCTCTCCGATGCAAATACATACATCATTGGTGAAAATGCCTTGCTCGAGGGACCTATAGGAAGCTTGAGAAATTGACGGACCTTGGAGAACCCAACTCACCAATGGAGGGCCAACGGTAAATTGGCGGAGTTGGCTACAACCTCATTCCAGAAAGAGTCCCACTTGTTCCGTAGATCTTTGTCTCCCGCTACGACTCCCTTGCCTTTCCTCAAGTTTTTCTCTTTCATAAGTAGCAATTTCCTGTCCTCCATCAGGTGAGCAAACTGGAGGATGACATAGACTGTCCATGCACGGCAAGACCACATGACAAGAGAGTTGGCATTCAGATGGATCCGCTTTGAGGTGGGTCGTAGAAGTGACGTGATAGAAGGGATTGTAGCCGGAATGAGGTTATGTGCACGCAGGTAATAGAGATGCTCCAGTGGATAATACGCCAACATGGACCATCCCTGTAAACGCTCGATCGTGAGGAGAGCACGAGTGGGCGAAGGATTCCTTTCCATAGATATCATCCACTGTAGGATGGGGAGTAAACCTGTCCCATCGGAAGATTGGTTTGAATAACCGGCGCCGAAAAGGCGGGATAACTTACCCCAGAATCTGCCTAACATTTTGAAATCACCAATTATACCAGAAAAGCTCGTGAACGATGTCGCAACGCTGCTTGTTGGCTCCTTCCGCAGACCTAACCGATGCTGGAGCTTCGCCCGTGCGAGTAAAACTGGGGTGACGAGCTTCATTGTGTACTGGATGAGCTGGAAAGGGCTATGAGTGCCGGAGCGTTGTTCCAAAGTAATAGTTCTTCACCGCGAATAACTTGCTGAGCAGTACATGCGCTCATGAGCGGAAATCATGAACAGAGAAAGGCCGTACGCAACTCGGTACCGCTCCATGTCGACAAAAATCGGATTAAGTGGTTGAGAACTTCCGAGGGCGGGACATATGCGAAAGCACCCAGAGTGGTATCGTTGATGTGTGCGAAGGCGTTACCTTTGGCTACGCGCGACATAGGGATGTTTGTGAAGAGCGCGAGTGACCGGGGCCCACTTTTAAGGCTCCGAGCGGTCAGGGATTCAGCCGTTTCAGGCTCAGCCAAGGCCCGGGACCTGAGTCGGACTGGACCGTCATATGTATTGATGGCTCCTTGAGTCATTGGCATCAGTGTTCTGTCCACCGGGGAACCACGATGTAGCTGCCAGATAGTGCACAGCTCCCCCCAGGCAGCCCAGCATCAAGATAGTTAGCAAGACGGTAGGTAAGTACCATGGTAACAATACTGACGAAATGAGACAGACTCCAATGTTTCACCATTCATCATCACTGTATGGACATGGTTTGTTCCTTGCAGTCCCCCTTGGATGAAGCGCCGAGCCGCAGCTATGCCATGTGTCTCCGTGGATCGTTACAATATTAACCGCTCTCCCTGATATAGTCACTGGGTCTGGTTAACTCAACGACCTCTGAGCATACTGGTTCGTTATCTGGAGAGTTCTGCCAAATCGACGCCGCGACAATCATCAACGTTTCCACCAACAAACCGCAAAGACCAGTCAACTCTGCACCGTGATCTCCAAAACATTTTAACGCGTTCTTACCAAGTAGAAGGATCGTGTTAATGGGCGATATAACTCCCGCGTGGGAGAGTTCCCTGAGACTCGCTGTTTGTCTCACTGGCTCGAACTGACAAGCGATCTCGTTACGGAGAGTTCCCGTAGGTTACGGCGACGCATACCCGAAAAACGACCAGCATAAGTATGCGAGCACCAACCGCTTCATTGACCCTCTCAGAGACTATCCTTGGTGGAGATAATGTTGCCATTGACTTTCGCTTCTCTCCTTGCACTGGTGCAAACATCAGTCGCGCAGACGAGCAGAAGTGCTGCTTCGACGGCGACCGTGGCTTTAGACACGGCCGCCAAAACCGCCGGCAAGCTCTACTTTGGCACTGCTACCGACAACCCGGAACTGACTGATACGGCCTACGTCACGATCTTGAACAACACCGCAATGTTCGGTCAGCTCACTCCTGGGAACAGCATGAAGTGGGTACGTCTGCGTTTTCCACAGTTCCGTAGTTATGACTCGAGTAGTTGAACGTCTACACCCCTAGGATGCGACTGAGCCCAAGCAGAACGTCTTCAACTTCACAGGCGGTGATCAGGTCGCTGCCCTCGCGGAGGCAACAGGAAAGATCATCAGAGGTATTTCGGTATACATTCAGCCGTATCTCATGTTCATTCGGGCCCGTCAGGCCACAACCTCGTCTGGCATAACACCCAGCGGGCCACATCCGTGGCAACCCCCGATACGGGGGTGACGCTCGACCATCACGTGTCCAGCTCTGGCTCCACGGATGACTCGGCAAATGCCGGCCTTCCTAGATTAGTACTGAATTGTCCATTGGACCCGCCGCGCCCCCTCGCTTCGGCGCGTTGCGCCTGCGCTCGGTGGCCACTGGCAGTAGTGCTCCAGCGTCGACCAAAGACTTAAACTGCTTAGATCCAGTCTGTGCGCGTGACCACAGAGCATGACATGCCTCCCAACACGCAAGATACATGGCGTCATCCCATGCGAGAGCACAGAAACCGGTGAAGCAATGTCTCAACAGAGCGTCACCGAAATTCCCATCGTCAATGACAACGATGCCATGCAAAGCACAGCACCCACGCACAGCGGGCGCGGAGCAAACACGACCGTTAAGAAGCATGACAGTGCGAAGGCGCAAACGGCCACACGCACACCGAGTCGAACACGAAACAACACCAACAGGCCACGAGGAGAGAACAAAGACGCCCGATCACGCCCAATCTAAGGATACGTGTAAATATAAATAAACATAAATGTAAGATGGACATCGGGCTGCAAAAGCGAACTCTTAACTTCACCCCAAAACCCTCTACTACCGTATCGGGAATAATCAGCTTCCCGATTGGGTTACATACGGACAATGGACACCACAGACGTTGACCTCAGTCATCGAAACGCATGTGCGAACAGAAGTCTCGCATTATGCAGGGAAAATGTGAGGTATCTTGGTAACTTTCCACCATCGTGTACTAACCGTCAGCCCTTGCAGCTGTAAGTCGCCTCTTTCAGTGAGTTGAAATCTTTTGTGACACCGTTCGAAGACGCGTGGGATGTTATCAATGGTGGGTTTGGTGAATGTTTGCTGTTATATGTTTGACAGAGTCTGCGATTGCAGAACCTCTCAACGATAACGGAACGATGCGTGCCGATGTGTTCTACAACACCTTGAACACAGCCTACATCAACATTGCGCTACGAACGGCCCATGCAGCAGACCCGAATGCCAAACTTTACATCAACGACTACAACCTTGAGTACACAGGGAGGTCGAACGAGTTCCGCTTTGCGCCTCCTGTGATGACAACGGATGTCTTCCCCACAGGCCCCAAGATCGATGCCATGGTCCAACTTGTTAAGAACCTCTTGGCGGCTGGTGCACCCATTCATGGTATAGGTTTCCAAGGCCATCTCATCCTTGGTGAATTTTCTCCAAGCGAGCTCCAGAGTAACATGGAGCGAATCACTGCACTCGGTCTTGAAGTTGCCGTGACGGAACTCGATGATCGAATCGAGCTCCCTGCCACTAATGCCGACCTAGAACAGCAAAAGGCAGACTACATGTCTGTCGTCCAAACTTGTATGGCTGTTTCCGGGTGTGTTGGTATCACTGTTTGGGACTACACCGACAGGGTGCGTTCCGTGGCGCCTAATTGCTCTACCGATCAATTGATTATTCGCATCATAGTACACATGGATTCCATCCGTCTTTCCTGGCTATGGTGCGGCTTGCCCGTGGGACGCGGTAAGTATACCGTTTGAAAACTCGCATGCAATTTTTTAAGCGCATCATCAGAATCTGGTCCAAAAACCAGCTTACGATGGCATTGCCATGGGATTCATTGACTACACTGCGTGATAGACTACGATCTGTTGTACAACATAACGACACTACTGTGGTGGTACAAGTACAATAAGATACTCGATCTCGTGATTCGCTTCATTCCTCCTTCTCGTCATCGACCCAAACGGTCACCTTCTCGTCATAAAAGGCTAACAAGCCCATGATCCTGATACATTCGGCATTAGGGGCGCGATAGTACCACACGATATCTTTATGAACTTCGCCATTGGGCAACTGGACGTCAAAATAGTTCGCCCACCCCTGACCCGGTATCAGCCCAAGTATGCCATGTTCGATCGAATCAGGAATACGGACCTTGTACGGACAAACAGAGGTCGTGTCCGAAGGTGTCAAGAGGTCATAACGGACGTCCATGACCGGGATGTATGTCCTCCTACGGAGCCCGGTTTCGAGTAAAAAGTACGGCCTGCGTGTATTCGCCACTTCGACGCCGTTGACCTCGACACGGACATGCCTAGAGCTTTGAAGCACGTCGATTCGCTATGCAAGGAATCGGACTAAACTGCCAAGATCGAGGAACGCAAGGGCAGACGGCATACCTTGTACGGGTCTTTCGGATGCACGTAGATTCTCTCGTCCTCTTCGAACCATGCATCCGCGGACGCAAACCCGAGCTTGAAGAGACCCGCGAGTTCCTTGTGTTTTCCCTCGCCAGTATACTCTGTCACAGCTTCCTTGGCTACCCGGTCGCCAACCACTAGATCATAGATTTTTGTGCCTTCTTCAGGTTTGGCTTGGTCGGACCTATGTAACAAGGAAGACGGCAAGTCTGACAGAGAGAAGAAATAAACGGGATAAAAAGGGTTCTCCCAGCTAACGAGAGGAGTTGAGCAACTCTGCTCGATTATCAGGGGTTAGTGGCATACACTAATTTGGGCTTATAGGTGTCGGCGACGATCTTCCCGCCGAACAGAACCCTCACCCTCTTCTTGGAGTCTTCAATGTGGGGTGCTTTGAAGGGTGGTTTGTCGTAGCCCGAAGCCATGGTGGTTAGGAGCAATGTGGCAATAGGGGCTGGAATCTGGAAGTGTCCGCACAAAAGTTCAACGTCCGTCGGTGCTCAAAGTCAGACAAGAAAAAGGGATCATATACAAGTCAACAGATCGCAGAGAGCAAATGTAACCATACGTATGATACCAAACCTATCCATCGTCCTCCGAGTCGTCGTCTGCTTCTTCAAGCCACTTCAAGAATGGCTCGCTGGCTTTCCTAACTTTCTTACTCGTTTCTTTGTCCACATATTTCTTGCTGACGTGAGTCCCCCATTGTGTGACAACGTTCTCCTCCAGGATATCGTTTTGGTACAACGCCATGAGGATTTTCGGAACAGTAGGGATCAAGTCGGGATACGTCAACCCGACCAACCGCTCGATGCCTCCCAGCAAAGATTTTTGATGCTTCTCCGAGGTGACCATCTGTACAAAGCCATATCAGTGGAGGTCAAAGATCCGAATATAGAGCATACTTTTGCCAACAGAGAGTTGTAAGTCGTAATCTCCTGCACAACATCCTTGGTGAATAGCGCCTGCACGAGAACGAGGAGGATTTTGTGCTTCTTTTCCACACCCAGCTCCTCGGCCTTCTTGTAGATTTGCACTGAGCCAACCTCCTCGTCTTCTCTGTTCTCTTCGACCCAGTGGCCGAATTGAGAATATGGGCTGTCGGCATCCTCATCACTCCCGTCATCATCCCCACCGCCACCAAGAGATATCGCGCCAACCTGAGCGCTCAACGCCTTCATTCGAGCCTGAACTGCTCCAGGGGAGGTGTCTGCAGACCAGTCATCCGCAGGAAGAGCAGTATGGGTAGTCAAGTCGGCGGCTTCGGCCTTGATCTTCTTAGTGAGCTCGTCGTCACTGTCTGCGCCGGGATCCGCATTGTCTTGACCTTCTCCAGGGACAGCGGGAGCAGTTGCGTGAAGACCATTCCCATTGCCAGCTGCGGCGCCGTTAGCTTCACCCTTTCCCTTCTTGCTCTTCTTGGGAGGGTTCTTGAGAATGAAGGTGACGAGTTTGTGCCTCATATCTATGCCTGTCCTTTCCCCACAAGCCTTGCAATCACGGATGATATCCTCGTTGCGACCACTCTTGAGGATGATGAGCTCTGTTTCGGGGTTTTTGCACGAACGGCAGAGGACAAACTTGTCGATGAAACCATCGAGGAGTTCACGAAGCCTGTCGGCATCGTGAGCACCGTTGACGATGTATCGATCATTCTTTTCATCGAACGGAGTCTGTGCACCAAGCTCGCAACCGAAGAATTTGGTGATGTAGGCGGGAGGACGAGATAGAGCGCGAGCGACATCGGACATGTTTGGGACAACAGTCTTGATGCCGTTACCCTTTCCCTCGATTTTTGTGAGGAGTAGAGGCATGCGATATCGATAGAACTTGTCATCGACATCGCGGCGAATGTTGACGATTCCTGCGTTAGCCATGCTGGGCGGAGGTATTTAGGGCTTGAGGATGGAAAATTTGGATGAGGGCCAAATTCGTCGAGGAGTAATAGTTCGGGTGCTTACAGTACTTATGGACTTGAACTGGGACTGAGAATGATGCGACGATTTATTGAGAGGAGGTCGAAGCATGAAATTGGCTCTTCTGTATTCGCCTCTGCGGAGACAGAAGATGGTGAAAGAGCTAGTTGAGGAAGAAATCGTGGGCTAGTGGAAAGGACGAAGATGTGCAAATCAAGGTTGGGTTACGAGTGCGCAGTTTTGGATGGTTGCGGGCAGCACTCCCCAGCTGGTGGAAGCAAATTTATATGTTCTCTGTTTGTTTGTACACACCCATTTCCGGCATGCTCACGTAACCCTCTGGCGGACCCGCTAAAGCGTGTCTCACAACATCCGGTGGCCGGTCTGATGGCTGCTGCCAGTGGTGTGATCACCCAACGCCGACTTAAAACCGCGCTTCTCACTTTGGAAACGGATCTATTTCTCTTTCGGTGGACCGTGAAGGGCCCGCCGAACCAAATCTCGCAATTGAAGTACTAGCGGAGACTCCGGCGAACAGCCTGCATCGCAGCTCAGAAACTATGGTATCCCCGGGGCTGGCTCTCTTAGCTCGTTTTGCGGGGCACTTATTCGCTTACGGTCTAATCGGTACTGCATCGTGCCGACTCTTGTCACTGTGCGGAATATCGATATCCTCATGGTGGCTGGTGACCGGACTCATTGCAAGCTTGCCGCTGGGAATTACATTCAAGAATCTTGCACGCAATTACGAGGCGGCGGCCATGGGTGCTCGCCCTATGCATGTCCTTCAGGGGAAATCCTTTGGAAACATCGACTTGATGCTTCGATTGCTGGAGGCTATGAGGAGGGGATATCCTGGTGCGAGCCATCGATCAATCATTTTCCCGAGCAAAACCCAGACTTTTGTGGACAGGGGACGGGATGATAGATGCAATCGCAGTGGTCGGCAACTGCTTTAGTTTCCGTGTGATGTTCCATGACATTGTGTTTACTTGCGAGCCACATCATATAAAGGTGCCGCAACCAATATCTGACTCGCTCGCCTAGCTAACGCTCGTACAGGTCGTTCTGGCAACCGATTTCGAGAACTTCGTCAAAGGTAGACAGTGGTAACAGTGTAGTTTGTATCATGGCATAACTCATCATTCTAGGGAACAAGTTCAAAGCTCAGATGCTTAGTGTGCTGGGCACAGGTGTCTTCAATTCTGACGGTAAGTAACTACCTAAGGTCTCTCACTCGTGGTTTTACAGTCGATCTTTCAGCCGATATGTGGAAATTTCATCGTGGCATTACCCGTCCATTCTTTACTCACGATCGGATCAGTCACTCTGATATTTTTGATCGCCATGCCGAGCATGCGATCACCCAGATAAAGTCTCGTCTTCGTGCTGGCTATCCGGTAGACTTCCAGGTGTGTCCGTGTGCATCTATTCCCTACCTCGAGACGATCTCACGATCTCTAGGATGTTATCTCACGTTTCACCCTTGATTCTGCAACCGAGTTTCTCTTTGGGAAATGTGTACACAGTCTCTCTGCCGGTCTTGTCTATCCCTACAACATGGCTCCCGTTAGTAACTCGGTTGGTAACTCCAAGACTGCCGACGACTTTGCGCGTGCATTCGCAGACGCTCAATACATAGTTTCTCAACGAGTTCACAAAAGTTGGTTGTGGCCTCTATTCGAACTTTGGCGCGACGAGACTGCAGAGCCGATGAAGGCGGTGAACGCCTACATTGAGCCTATTCTAAAGGACGCGCTAGAGAAAGCGAAGATGGCAGCCCCGCACGGGGAGAAGTCGACCCCCGAGTCCTCCGATGAGGACACACTTCTCGATCACCTCGTTCGACTTACCACCGGTAGGTATTACTTGTTGTGCTATTCCTCTTAGTCATCCTTTGTAGATCCCGTGGTCCTCAAGGACGAGATCCTGAATATCATGATCGCTGGTCGTGACACAGTACGTGCGAGTACGTCGTTGTTTGGTCATGGACTAACTGTTTGTGATAAGACGGCCGGGACACTGACATTTGTCGTCTATCTTTTGTCAATGCACCCCCACGTGCTTGCTCGTCTTAGGGAAGAGATCATGACTAAGATTGGACCTAGAAATCGCCCTACCAATGAGGGGATCCGTGACATGAAGTACCTCCGCGCGGTTATCAATGGTAAGTTCCTTGCCGTATTGGAGCGGAGAGATCTTATGGATTGTTACTCCAGAAACAATGAGACTATTTCCGGCTGTGTAAGTACTTACGTCCACCAATCAGACATCCAGTCCACTCACTCTTTGCTGCAGGCCGTACAACGTCCGGTAAGAAAGAAATGTACCTCATTCATAAGGTGCTTAATGCAAGCAGTACGAGCATCAAAGCGACCACTTTGCCCTCCTCCGACCCGTCAGAGAAGCCATATTACGTGCCAGCAAATACTCAGTGCGTCACTAGCCCGTATCAAGTTATGAAAAGTAACAAATTCCCCACAGGGTATCGTATTCTGTGTTCGTTATGCATCGCCGAAAGGATCTTTGGGGTCCAGACGGTGAGAGGCCCTTCACTTTCTGTCCGCTGTCGTTGATCTCGTTCGCCCTGGACAGCTGAAGAATTTGATCCCGACCGCTTCCTCGACTATCGTTTGAACAAGTATCTCACACCACAACCATTTATCTTCCTTCCATTCAATGCTGGTCCTCGCATCTGTCTTGGTCAACAAGTAAGCATTCATACATGCTCTTTTCTTCTTCCTCTCGTTAACAGTGTTGCCAATTGACTTTAGTTTGCGTATAACGAAATGGCCTTCATCCTCATCCGCCTCTTGCAACAGTTTGACACGATCAGTCTGGCACCAGACGCACAAGCTCCTGACACGCTTCCTCCTCTTGCTTGGGCCGAAGGGGAAGGCCGAAAGGCGACAGAAAAGATCTTCCCGAAGGTGCATCTCACGATGTATGCGCATGTGAGTCCTCAGACGACGACCTTGCTTCTGGCTATAGCTATCTGACACATGTCGACAGGGTGGCTTGTGGGTAAGAATGACCGAGGCTGACAATGAGATCGTCTGAGCTGTCTATGGTATCTGCCACGGACATACATTGCTGAATGCTTTCTTTGCTTTCGCTGTCGTTATATACGTATAAGTACTGGCTCAACTTTGCGAAAGTAACCCGGTGATCGTGGCAAAATCTTCGCGTTGTGCGACGAAAAAGGAAAGGTCAGCGTGATTCCAACCGCGTGCACCAATATTTGGCATCCTCCACTTCACAATGATGGCAGCTTCGAGCACCTGATTGCGAACGAGGCGGGAAACATGCAGATATAGGTACCCACGAATGATAGAGAAGCAGTTTATGTCGATTCTCCCCATCGTCACAGGAAAGTCACCGAGCTAATATGGTTAGCCCGTCGGTCTTTCTTCAAGTTAGTTCCATTCAGGTCCGTCCTTCGCTTCGCTTCTGCGTCGAGTTCCAGTTGCAGCGCTGGTACACTGAATTATTGGGACAACGCAGGCGGTCGTATCTCATCGTTGACCAAAACTGAGGTGAACATTTAATACTGTCCTCTCTTCGCTTTCAAAGCACGCTTGGACCCTGGCATGGAGTGAAGCACTTATCCTTCTGTGTTCGCCTCCACGGAGGCAGGGGGTTGATGGGGGGCTGGTTGAGGAAACAATCGTGGGCTTATGCACAGGAAGGAAATCTCCAAATCAAATCGGTTTCAGGTGGTTTGTGGAGGTTCAAGTTGCAAGCGGCACCGTGCGCTGGACCCAAATTTGGACGAAGGGGGCGACCGTCGCCTAGGACTGACCTAGGACCTTGCCTTGCGGGTCCTGTTGGTAGTGCTTGCACACATGATGATGACCTGTGCATTTGACTGCACATACGGTGTCTTTTCATGAGATCTTGTGTCGTCTCCTGTGATGACTCCCTTGAAATCGGCGATAGCGTTGTCCCCGATTTGCCAGAAATACACGCGCCCGCTGACATCATATCTAACAAGTGGGTCCAAATGACAGCAAAGCGAACGACGATCGTCTGTCGCGCTGGTGGAAACGATATGGACGGGTTTTTGGATGCTTCTGTGGGTCGGATGAAGTTTAGGACAGGTTCTGACCGTTAATACTCACAGAATCAAAAGCTGATTCTGGAACTCACAGAACCTTCGGTAACGCGATAAGCGAAGCTCAGCATTAGGTCAACGTA
>JBBPRK010000228.1:0-30242 GCA_038093075.1 Boletus patriciae | reverse complement strand
CCTGATAATCGATAAGAGGGATAAAGGCCATTGGCCGATAAGGTATGACGCAATAGTGGTATCATATGGTGTCAGAATGATGCCATAGATAAGAGATAAGCGTCTAGACCCATGATGTCATAACGACGTCATAGATAAGGGTCTAGGCCTTCATAATATGAATAGCATAAAAAGAATCAAATGGAAATGACTCTAGAACCTGGTATCAGGATAAGAAGATCCGAATAAGAAATACCAGGATTCCTGACACCAAGATTATGCACTATGCAGGTGCAAACATGGCATCGCTTTTCGTCGACCTCTGGCACGGAAAAATGGACTGTGATGATCGCACAGACAGCAAGAACGACTGGGTTTGGAGGGTCCTTGTTGCGGAAAAATGGGATGAACACGGTCGTGCTGTCGCAGCCTGCAAGCAACACCTTCCCGGATGCTTCGATGTCGCCCCTCGCAATCCAGCTGAGAAGATGAATTCATTCTACAAGGCGCGAGAATATATAACATGGCTCTATCACCTTTGTCCAGCGCTACTGTACACCATCCTTCCCCACGACCATTGGCGTAATTTCTGCAAGTTTGCCGCAGCGCTCCGCATAATGTCACAGTACAACATCACTCCGGTCGAAGTCAGTCAAGCTTGCGAGTTTTTTGCAGATTGGGAAGAAGAGTTCGAGCTATTATACTACCAGCGCCGGATTGACCGCATTCACTTTGTTCGGCCATGTGTGCACCTCACTAACCACCTTGCACTCGAAGCAACACGTGTTGGCGCACCTATTTGCTCGTCACAATGGACCATGGAATGAACGATTGGCAATCTCAGTCAAGAGATCCGGCAGCTGTCGGATCCCTTTTCAAATCTTGCCCAACAAGGCATTCGACGGTGTCAAACAAATGCCCTCAAAGCACTCTTCCCGCAATTCAACAATGATGAAAAACGGCTTCCTCGAGATGCTGAGGACCTTGGCAGTGGCTATATACTTCTTCATAAATCCGACCGCCGCCTAATTGAAGGTTCCCATCACAAACGTGAAGTGATTGCTCAATTTCTTCAGCGGCCTGCTCCTGCAAAGTTTCGAAGATGGGCTCGTCTTCAGCTTCCCAATGGTCAAATCGCTCGGTCTGCTTGGATGGAAACACAGAAAGCAGCTGATAGTGACCAGCGTATCTCCCGACATATAAAGGTATTTTTCATATATACATTTTACAAACTTTTGAGTCACAATGAACAGATTGCACTGAACAGCAATAACACATACCGAGCTGCCGAAGTTCAATACTACACTCAGCTTGCCGTTCGATCAAATCCTCAAGACGGCAATGAGGAAACTTGGGAATTTGTCAATGCCGCCTGTGTCTATCTATTCGCCCCGTTTGATTCCGACCTCGATCAATTGTCATATGGCACTCTCAAGACCTGTCATTTTTTAGGGGAAGCAAGCCTCACTTTTATCGACATCAAGACAATTGTCTCGGTGGTGGGAATGGTTCCATATGCACTGCCTGACAGGGAAGGACATGGACAGCAGTATTTCATGGTAGATATGAGCAAGCTCGATGGTGCTTTCAACCGTCCACAAGCAGATGGTTCTGACGACGAGGACGAGGACATAGACAACAATGAATAATAGTACATCATTTGAAACGACCTTTGCATAAGTGTGCCGTATCTAAACTCGGGGGCGCTTTATCTTCCTTCCTTCGTCCTCTGAGCCTACGTTTGAGCAATGGTTTTCCTTTTCATCGTCCGTATATGTCTGAAGCGGAATGACCATCTCCTCGGTCTTCTTCGTCAAGAAGTTGTATTCGAAATCTTTGAGGACACGAACGTAGGCTGCCTTTAGTGTGGAAAGCGGCTTGAGGTAGATTGAGGGGAAGGCTTGCATGATACGGGTGGTGGTAGTACTATTGAACATAGCCTCACTGGTTGTGTATCTTAGCAACGGCTGTCGGTGGTCACGGTGGCTATATGCGTACCTTGTGGATATATCCTCCTCGTGACTCAGATCTGTTACGATCAGGCTATTTCTGACCTGAAATACAACCGTCTACAGAGGGTTAGATCTAGTTATTGACCTGGGGCTAAAAACAACACCACTGGGCCTGGCTTGGCTGGATTGATGACGCACGAGTATGTGGTCCATTCAGGTGTGACACCACGTAATTTGAAGACAGCAATATTGTCAACATCAGTGTCAACAGAGGGGGTGTTGGATGGGTTGATATGAATGGACTCGGAAGAATTGCATAGACTCGTAGTTGGCTGGGACATCGTAGTATCAAGGAAAGTGGGGTCACGTTACTTCAGATCTCTGGGGCACAGATCAAATCTTTGCCCCAAGCACCGGTTCTATCTGCACTACTACCATGACCACTCCATTCAATCCTGGCTCATCCATCTTTATGGACGACTTTAGTCCATCTCCAGTGTTGTCAAACGCCATGAATCTAGATCAGTTCGGTAAAGTGCACAGCGGCATCACGGGTGCACAGCTCCATTTCGAGCAAATCGGGCAGCTTATGGCAGGCACGTTGCCTCCGGCGGCGCATCCAAAGCAGGTCACAGTGCGTATGCACCTTAAATTTATTCTGTCTGACAACAACTGTGTGGTATATGCATATCATTAGTATGAGCAACAGATTCAATCGCTTCAAGCCCTCAATGCACATTTGCAAGCTGAGAACACAGCCCTGACAGCCGTGAAGGCTAGTTATGAGTAAGTTTATTATTTTTTGAGCGCATATACGCAGGTTCTAACACTGATCTGGAAGGGATGCATTCAAGCGACTCACCGGCGCACTGCAACTATCCTCAGATCCAGCTACAGTCGGCACAAACCAGGTCGCTGTCTCTTATTCAGGTCATTCAGCTGCTTTACCACCCCCGAGCCCTCCGTTAATCGAAACCAACTTCCCTCATGTCCGATTCTGGACCCAGGACAAATTTAAGGCCTGGGAGAAACTCAACAGCGCAAAGCTACAAGGAGCGCCACGCAAGCGTGATGACTCATCAGCGTCACTCACTTGGCTCGAGGACCAGGATGGCAATACACTTAGCAAGGATACGACCTCTGCTATCTTGAGGAAGATGCGTGGGATTTGGCATGGCTTCAAACAGCGTGGTATCGCACCACCAACATGGGGTGCAGCCACGGATGAGGTCAAGAAGGTGTTCTATGGCGAAGTGGTTGCTGCCTTCCCCCAGTTACGTCTTTGCTCAAATAACTGGAAATCCGAGGCTGTCGCAACTGCTAGGTACTCGTCATGGGCACAAACATACCTCAAGGATTCGAAAGAGTCTGGAAAACGCCAAGTAAAGTTAGAAGGAGGGTCCATCGAGCCCGATGCAAAGCGCCTCAAAACAGATCCCACTGTAATGCCAGACGAAGACGAGGATAATAAGAGCGATACCGTGACCACCACAGATACTTCAACAGAGGACGTACACATGGTTCCCACTGCGACACTCCCAATGTCTGAAAATGCGGCGCCGCAGCCATCCCCGCCAGAGGAGTTCCCTGTGGTGAAAAACCCGCTGTAAGCGGATCATTTCCTCTGACGTGTAATGTAACATTTCATCTATTTATTAGTGCAAAGCTACGAAAGGGTAAAGAGGTTCGACGTCACAGCAAACCAGAACCTGAGAGGCCTACCAGTGTCGTGGGCACAGGACCACACAAGGTTGTGGACAAGGTCGCGGCAAGCATCGGATCAGAGAAGGTCGCGGACGCCAGAGACAAGGTCGCGGACGCCAGAGACAAGGTTGCAAACACAGGAACCGAGGTCCGACTCGCAGACACAGGAGACAAGGTTGCGGACGCAGGAACCGAGGTCGCGGACACAGGAGACAAGGTCGCAGACACAGGAGACAAGGTCGCGGACACAGGAGACAAGGTCGCGGACACAGGAGACAAGGTCGCAAGCATTGGAGATAACAAAGACACCGAAGACAACTCAAAAGGAACAATGTCCGAGTCAGATCTCTCAGGCCTCCAAGTAGACCTCGCTCTCCGTGGATCGAGCCATGGCACAACAACGATAGACAACTTGAACCAACCAAAGCAAACGGCGAGTTGGCAGCCCCGAAAGATGAAAACAGGACGGTATGAGTAGCTTTGTTTTATCTACTGGCACTGATTATCTTCTTGCAGCACGATATGCGCATATCGTTGGATTGCTCAGGTTAAGCCAGGCGGTACAGGAGGGGAGTTTTCAGCGTACTGGAAGAGTGTGTCCGATGTCCGAAAGAAGGTACGTCTCGTGTCAGAACACGGCAGCGTTAGTGCTAATGGTATTGATAGCAATACGAGGAAGAGAGCAAGAGCTTGGTAAGTACGACCTTCTGGGTGTTCCGTCACGGTATTAGTGCACTAACAGACTGTAGACTGCGACCAATGCATGGGCTTCATTCGACAACAATACCATCAGGATGCTTTCACAAGGTACCCTCTACTAGGAAGTTCACATCATCGAAACTCGGTACGCGCGACAGTCACGGTGGGCATGTAGTAAAGGAGGGGAACTGAGTGGAGGACAGTAGATGGCGAAGTGGGACGGGAAATGGGTAGATGGGCACGAACAAGGAACTGGGTAGACGGGAGTATACCGGGATGGATAGAAAGCATAGATACGAGTATAACATTGGGTAGAGAGTGGTCGAAATGCATGATTTTCAGTACGTGAACGAAGCAGAGCACATCAGACCCAGATCCACGGAAAAAGTGCCTAGTATATGCGAGTCGATATCACTACACACGAGTTTCTGAGACAAGTAGATGGAGGTTGGTACGGGTACATACGGGTGAGCAGCAATCTACTATTTCTGCCATTCGGCTATTTAGAACTGCCGTCGTCGATCCGGTGTATCTGCATGGCTCTGCCACGATCTCCAGATGTCCATTTCTCACTGGGGGTGAACCATGAAGTGCATGTAATCACAGAAGCTGGTTATGCACTGTTGTCGAATAGCTCCAAGCATGTTTAAGCAAAGGATATGACCACATGGAATGGGAGGACCGGTTGTGAGTGATGATTCCAAAAAGACTTTCCATGTCTCCTCAAGGCCATCCTCCATGCATTCCTTGATGATGGCACATGCGATGGGCCCACAGTCGTAGCCATGCTGTATCCAGTCTCTGCTAATAACAAAGACTGTCTCTGAATTCTCTGGATCCCAATGATGTAGGTCTGCTATGATCTGCCAACGTTCTGGTCCTCGCCAGGCTCTCCAGTCAGGATTGTATTGGGGATTCTGGTCGCTAATTCTTCTTCCAAAGATGTATGCAGTGCACCCAGCATAGTCAAATACCACAGCAAAGTAATAGGCTGACTGTGGATCTTGCACAAGAAATGCCACAGGAGTCATAGGACATGGTCCATTCATGGCTACATGATGGGCATGCCGATAGGTGTCAACCTCCACTGGGCTAAGTTGAAAGTCGGGTCTAAGCCGAAAGAGCATAGTGAAGTGACATCGGACATTGCCACCACTTCCATGCCAGATGGAGGGGAGATAGAAGTCACAGATCAAGCTGTTGAGCCACTGCCGATTGCCAAGAGTGTCCAGCACCATGTAGGCACTATTCCATAGGTGTGCAGAGGACAGGACCATCGCTGGATTCCAAGCTATTTCAGGATGTCTCCTCCAGAAAAGAGGTTTTTCCTTACCACCTATCTCTTGCCTGGACATCACAACTGGCAGGGGTGCATCTGAATCCGACTGTTGCTCCCATGGAAATGTTTGTTGTGGAGGCTCTTGCTGCACCTCACATTGCAAGTTGGGTACTATGTTTTGTTGTACCTGGATCTGGATGTCAATAGTAGGCCCATCATCCTGTATAGCTCTGATGCTGGCAGGCGGCCTTCGAGCCCACCTCCACTTTGGAGGTCTTCCTCTGCCTCATTTCACAGCTAGATGGAATGAGGCATATCCTCCATGACAAGGCAAATGGCATACCTTGTGGTATGGGTGCTGGGGGTGCTGATGGCAGGTCACTGACTATTTGCTGTGACACTTTCCTTTTCTTTGGTGGTCTACCCCTTGGTCACTTAGCCACAGGATCCTTTGCAACTGAATCTAAGTCTCGATGTTTCTGTTTGGGGGGTCTACCTCTGGTCGCTTGTGATGGATCTGAACACAATCCTAGATCACAACATGAGATTATAATATACACTAAGAAAGAGTGCAGTTACCACTTTTATCATCTCTATCATCATTGAAGGATAGTGCAAGAGAAAGAGGTGATGGGGGAGGAAGCTCATGAATGTCAGAAGCACCATCTTGCCTGAATTGATCTAGGATTTCATGACAGGATGGTACCATAGAAGGGGGTGAGGACCCAGGAACACTGGATGTAGATGTAGTCTTGGGAGATAAAGGTGATGGGGGAGGCAACTCTTGGATGTCAGAAGTACCATCATTGCTTTGTGCATGCATGAAGCAATCCAGGATTTGATGAAACGATTGTGCCATAGGGGATGGCAGAGGCCCATAAGTGTGAGAAGTTGAGGTAGCCTTGGACCTGAAATGGTCAATCCAGTCATCAAACATAGGCAGGTTGGATGATGAAACATCTGCAGTGCTGGACCAGGGGTGAAACAGATTGTTATCTCTATCATTCAATGATGTCGCAAGGGAGGTGGAGTGTGCATTCAATCTTGGTAATTGGCGGAGGATATTATTCATGGAATGTTTGTGGGTGTTACAACCTGCCATGACCCCTAGGATGTAGGACTAATCTAATTCTAAACCTTGGATAGGTGAAGAGTATAAGTGGATGGATGACCGGAAGAGTAGTAGTCAGTGGAGCCCAAGGAAGCAAGTGGAGTTCCTTATTGTCTCACCACTATATATTTCATCTTCCTTATGGAATAATGGTCCTGTGCTCCTGCACTATCTACTGCTGGCATCAACAGAACAAGCGAGCCATCCAACTTCAAAATGGTGCCCTATTTAGGAACCGAACTTTAAAAACACATAGATACTCAATGATGTAATTTCAGGGGCTGTGTCATTGATTTGAATGCCATGCCATAAATCAATTGATTGATTATATGGTAACTGTGAAGGCATGAATGTATGGACAACGATAGGGTTCACTTGGTAACACCAGCCTTATGAAAGTGGTAACGATATAAAGTGTCTTCTCAGATGGTGCCTGAAGGGTTCAGCTTAATAATAATATATATGTTAGTTCATTCAGTCATTTCTTCTCCCATCTTTCTGACCGTATTATCATGGTGGCCAAAGCTACATCCACATGGATACCAACCATGACTGTGTTTCTGCAATTCCCTACAAGCAAAAAATACATTGGTACATGAAAACAAGTCAGTCAGTGGCCATCCCACACTGAGCCCTCCTCTATGTTTACAGTCATCAATGAGAACACCAAAGGTAGTCTGTTATGTTCACTATTCAGAATGATGGATTGGTTGATGGTCACATTATTGGGACAGACACCCATACATTCTACAATGATGACCTGTGAGCATATATTTATGTTTGGAGATGCACTCTGGTGCTCCACTAACAGAGGCGACATATCAGTGTGACAGTCAGGGCTTTCAATCAAGAACTATGGCAGGCGAAAATAAAGGACATCAGAGTAGAGATGAAGGACGATGAGGTATGATATCTCATGTATAATCATCCTTGACAGCCCATCACTACCTTTTAGGAGGGACAGCCACAGAGCATTTGGTTAATGATACAATGGTTTCATTGCAAGCAGGATCTCAGAGCAGAGAGGTATGTATTGCATATGGGCTCTCTGGTGATTGGTACAATTGTGGCCTAGCTTTCACAGTCACTTGGCGTTCAATGAGCTGGTATTGTCTAGCGAGACACATGTCATTGATGCTGCATTCATAGAGTGTAGGCATTGCTTCATAGCCATCGAATGATCTGATTGACAACCCATTTCATTTCATTTCAAAGCTGACAAAGCTATAGTGTACTTCAGGGATGCCATGTTATATTGTGACACTGTCAAACCAGGAGCTCTATACTGGTGGTGGACAATGGATCCCATACCTCCAAAGATAACACAGCGTGGCAAGGGGAAGGGAACCATCTGAGGTGGATCTTATGAGCTCACAGTGAGCACATATATCCATTTGTCCATCTGTTCTTTGCCTCACACAATATATTAGAACCAGGATATGATATGTTGTCCAGAATATGACAAGCCATATAACCCTGATCGTGATGTTCAGCAGTTCTGTCGATTCTGTACCACCTGGCATCACATGGCCTGTCTGAAAGGCCTATGCCTCCCCCCTGGACCAGGTGGCATTCCCACACTGATAATAAAGCACACCAAACTTGCTGGATCATGGCAATACTTGGATAGCTTTCTCAGGATCCTATGCAGGCCCATACAGCGAGGACAAAATAGTGGTATAGTTGGCAATGGTCAGCTTTTGGAGATGGCATGGAAGGTGTTCCATATCATACAGGAATCTGATCGAGGCCCCACCAAGACAGAGTGGGAGTGGATGAATGTAGACATTAACTCCCTGGAGGAATGGGAGGTCACTGGGATGTTGGAAGAGGTGCCACCACAGTATCACAACTGCCCCACATGTTGCTCTCAAGGCAAACAAGGCTTCTTGTAAATTTATGAACAACACATACTACTACTGTAACATATCATTATCATCAGATTACCTTCCATCATACAGATTTGTCATGAGCAGCACAAATCCACTCTGTGTGCTAGTGTCTATATGCACATTCTGTTTGTGCAGACCAATGAAATACCTGGCTAACCGTTCCAGTGTCACATGCAAATCGCTCTGTGAGGGAACACCAATTATATAAATATATTATTAAGGAGGTGGTGCTTACACTTTGCAGTTGCACCTTGATACGGGCAAGCTCATCCAGGTTGTTTGCAAGCTGGTTCATTGTCTTCATGCCCTCGACCACCTGATCGTGCATGGTTCAGCCCATGTGCATATGTGATGCTAACTGATGAAATACCTCGGAGTGCAACACTGTGTTGTCACTCTCACACAGAGCAGCCAGATTGCTAAGCCAATTTAACAAAGTTGACGCCTGTGTGTGCACGTCCATCAGCTTGTGCTCCTCCTCATGCGGTGCAGTATTGGTCTCTTTAGTTCCCTTCAGAGGCTCGCTTCGGTGTTGCTGTGTCTGCCTCCCTGTGTTGGCTCTTCGTGTCCCTTTCACTTCATAGTCTTGCCTCCTGATGGTAAGTGTTACAGACTCAAAGTCATATGGGGAGGAGGGGTCGGGGTGTGGAACAGCCTTTATATCAAAGGTATCACCCTTTACAGCCTTCTTCTTTCTTTTGTTTGGTAACGTCACTGGTCTTTGCCCAATAACGGAGGCCTCCTTTTCCAGTGGCACAGACCTGGTCCTACTCCATAAGGCCATTTTAAGACCTGGAGGGTCATTGGGGGATGTGGAGCAACCGACGGAAAAGGCCTCAGCATTGGCTATTGGCGATAATTGGGGTGAGGAAGGGAGGGGTCTGTCAGTCAGTCTGACGGGCGATGAAAGAGAAGGTATGGGGAATAATAGAGGGGAGGATTGGCCATGGGATTGCCGATCTGTGCTCATGGTTATAGGTTGTGGAATATGAAGGACGGCTTCACTCGCCTGACATTAACCCTTCCTCCATTGGTGAGTTCTCCCAGGTTGGTTGGTCTTTCCCAGATTCCGGATCCATATCTACCTCACTGTCAGGACAGGAACAACTGTCAGGTGGGGATGCAGCACTCTT
Source organism: Boletus patriciae (assembly GCA_038093075.1). NCBI lineage: Eukaryota > Fungi > Basidiomycota > Agaricomycetes > Boletales > Boletaceae > Boletus > Boletus patriciae. Next base: position 20,493 of record JBBPRK010000228.1, on the reverse strand, counting down.
TGAATCATAGCTGTCTCAACATTGCATCATGACCATAATATAAATGGCTTTGTCAAATGTTATCTCATTAGACGTGATGATCAAGGAACACTAACCGAAGTTGGAACCAAAGACATCATCTGAGCTAAATAGTAATAATGGATGTATGACATGCGCTCTGTACTATCATAACACCGACCACAATACCTTAGGATGTATGGCGACTCTGGCCCATACACAGCCAGTTTCAAATATGGTTCTGGTATATCAAGTGGGACTGACAAAGGCTGATCTATTGCAGTCACTGTCTTCCCCATTTGTATACCTTCGGTAGACAATGTAACCTGTTCATGTGTGTTGGACACGTCCATGGCTTGGGTCATCAATAGGATACGAAGGTTAATAATGTCAGTCAGTCCATCCATTTAACACAAGCCTCAGAGGATTAGGATACTCCCATGCAAGGTTGTATTGATGCTTGACCTCTGGAAATGTGATGTCACATCAACAAATGCATTCGTGGATACATACAATGTCAAGGGTATACTAACTATGATGGCCCATCGCCCTATCCAAGAAGTTCATGTCAGTGATGATTCCTGTGTTGTCGGTGAGGCCCGGTGCAGATGCCATCGGGTTCTGGGAGGGCTGGGGCATGGTGGAGGGCTCGCGGGATGCATGCACAGGGGTGTGTGCGGTGGTGCATGTGGCACGAGGGACAATGGAGGATGCATGGGAAAATTGGTTGGAAGGGGCAGGGGAGTGCGCGGAAGCTGTAACGTAGTTTAGAGATGCCTAGAATTGGAGGTACGCATGGAGGCAACCTACAAGGCTTGGACATCATTCCCTTTCCTTTACCTATATAGCATTAACGAACCATTATAATATGATTGCCATTCACACACCACGTTTGCCCTTGGCCCTCATCGTGGACAGCTTCCCAGGTGCTATATGAACATCAGCATATATCCCCCATGGACCAGGGCCATGTACACGAACCTTCAGCTGTATTGGTGGGGGTGATGGGTCCAATGGTGGCGTTAGCTGGGGCCGCACCCAAACCGTCCGCGATGGCCTCATCAGCTGGGTTGTCTCGGTCCGTCAGTTAGTTGTGCGGTTCCCCCTTCAACTTGGCTGGCCTCAGTGGCGCCATCATCTTCAGGGGTGGCCTTCTTGGTGAGGGCCTGCGGCTTACCCTTACCCTTTTCCTTGGATGGGCCAGCTAGCGCTTTATGAGATCATTCCTAACTGTATCTACGTGCTGCATGGACTAACTGTCTTCCTCTGCCACCGACGGGAAGGGGGAGCCTGTTGTAAGGCAGGGTGTATAGTGCTGGGCGAGCATTGTATAGCTAAGGGGACAGGGCTTACCAGATTCATCCATGTCGTCCGCCTTTTTCTTGGCCTTTCCGGCCTTCTTGGACACTTCTGTGACGCCCAATTGAGATCAACACCAATGTAAGGGTCACATAGCCATGCACCAGTCTTTAATGCAACACCAAAGTGCTTTGCCACAAGCATGGCCAATCTCTTCCAATGTTGCTCTGGGACCTTCCTAGCATCAAAACTGTAGCTCGCCCCGGACCAGATGGGATCCATCCGATCTTGCCCTTTGTAAAATCCAATCCAATCTGAAAGCGAATGTTAGATCATTGTGCCATCACCATATGGGGGTAGGAGGCTTACCAATGCTATCAATGTTGTGTCTGGATGCTCCCTCGCCCACCTGCATACGATGTCATGCTCATGACGGCCAACATAGAATTCGACGACAAGGTAGAGGTTAAAGAGGTGTGACCGGTAGGCAACATCACCTATTCTCTTTTGGATGGTGGTCAGTAGCCCCTCCACCATGCCAACCATGTATTATATATACCGCATCAGCAGTAGTCGAAGCATTGGTGCCAACTCAGCTGTGCCATCGTACAGATGCATGAAGAGCTGGTGGCGCCATAGGAAGTGGTGTAGATGGCCCTTGTAGTATGTCAGTATGGTGATGGATTCGCCAACCGTCTTCCTGACCTCTGAGCCATATACCATGACTTCGAAGAACTGGGCATTGGTTGAGGGGATAGGTAGGTATCTGATCACCAGGATGAGGCGGACCTCCTTCGAATTGGGCATGTTAGAGGGGAAGAACAGGTTGGTCATGCTAGGAGTGGGTCAGGTAAGGGTGTAATTGTGGAAGGGAGGATTGTGGTCTAAGTAGTGCCCTTATGTGTAGATAGGGCACACGGACCTTAATGCAAGCCCTCGGCATGTAGGTATAAACATCATGCACTTCCCAAAACATTTGTCTTGCACTCTTCGCCACCACTGGCCAACCTTCCAGCAGTCTGTAGTAACCTGTGCCACAAGTGCGGTTAGACAGGAATCAACATACCGATGCCACTCACGATTGTGCTCCTCGTCATCATCACCATTGTTGTCCAGTCTCATGTCCACGTCCGGGGAAGGGCCCGCATCGGGAGCAGGGACGTACAGATCCATGGAAACGTCTACCGGATCTGCACAACCAGCATCAACGTGATCAGACACATGGGGATGCATTTCAATGTCTTCCATATCTGCATCGCCTGCCTGGGTCTGGTCTGCTCCCCGCACCTTCCCTTTCGAAGTGGCAGCGGTCAGCGGTGCCCGGGCATTGACGAGGTGCATCTTCTGTATCGTCGCTGCGACATCGACCTTGGGTGTGGCCCTGTGCCTAGACATCACCACCGCCGTCTCCCCTCTGCTCCCTTTCGCCTCGCCCCTATCCGCCACCTGGGATGGCCCAATGTCCTGGTCCCTCGCAGGTCTGTCCATATCCATGCTGCCCTTGTGAAACCTGGTCTGCAATCACTTATGGCGTGGTGGACTCGTTACAATGTCTGGCGGAGCGTGCTTGCAACCTTGGAGGTCCCCAGCGTAGCCTATATCACGTGCAACGAGTTTGATAAGCATAGGAATATCTTCGGGAATCTTGGCGGGGTTCCTGGAGACGGTCGGGGGTGTAGGGACATACAGGAGGCCCTGCCCTGCAGATGGCGTTGTGTACGCGGTCAGGTCTACCATGTCAACGGTAAGGACATCATTTGGATTCCATTCAATCCAGATACCCTGCTTCTGGATATGGATGGCAGGGTCCTCCGCGCCGATCCTCACGTCGATGTTGCCGTCATATACAGACCCTCAAAATGAAGTGACTGGCTTGTTGTCAATATAGACACAATATGACCTACTCCAGTCACCGTCCATATTGACCACTGGCATGTCGTCACTGCCAGAGGCTCCCTTGAGGTCGACAGACTTTGTCTGGCTGAAGAAGATGGACAGCAGCATGTTGTCCATTCGGTGGTATCGTCTGTCCAGGTACTGTATACGCGGGTTCACTAGTCAATGGCGGACCCATGCTGTTGAATATATAGCAGTTGGCTGACATTTGATTATGTCATAGCCATGCGTCCATGGCATGTCGCCATGTGGTGATTACCGAGCTCGCCTGCTGTTTGCCTACTGTTTGCCACCTGTTTGCCTGCTGTACACTTTGGTTGCCACATTCTCACGTTCCGGCTCGCTCGCCACTGCCCTATCAATGGGCCCGCATAGGCGGGGTAAAACAGTGGAGTAAGCTCCTGATGTGGCGGGTGTGGAAGCACCAACCACAATTGAACGCATTATTTGTCGTATACCCAATTGCTCCTGTAGCACGACGTTCATCCAGTTACACACGTAGATGGAGCATGTTGGATATCAATGTTTACATTCGTCCACAAACTGAGGATGATATGCCTATATAGCATTCATACACTTATGCCTATACAACGCTACAGCACTCGTAAAGTGTTGGTAAACTATATAGGCCTCTTGTAGCAAGTCCCTGTGCAACCCCCACTACATGCTACAACTCTGTATACTACCTTCGTCTTCGCAGGTGCTACGGTTCACATAGCGTTCGCCAACTGTCTGCCCACTGTACATTACTACTACTAACCACCTGCCCACGGTTCACCTGTGTTCATTCATGGATTCTGTATTATATGTATGGCATGGCGACTCCACATTCACTCGTCCTCCCCAACTGCATCCTCCTCTTCATCCAATAGGGGGGCGAGTACATCTGGAGGTGGGGACATGAGCAAGCCCCTAGTCGGTCAATGCAGATCGTTGTTGCATACCGCCGGCATAGTATCGCATTTCCCCCAGTCTGTCATCCTCTTTGTCCTCGTCCTGACTATGGCCCTCCTCCCTGGGGACCCTCTCCATGATTGCGTGTGGGTGCTCATACCAGTCTGCAAACACCCGGGATGTGCTACATACAAGTGACCTTCTATCCACCTTCTGGATTTCCCATCTGTTCTTCAGACCTTCCCAATCGGACCCGTAGTGCCTCCTAGGGAACTTCCAGTCTGCGCCGTATGGGACCATTGAGCAGTGGCAGGGATGACACAAGGGACCTCACCAAGTGTGAAAACATCTAAGGTGCGGAGGTTCCGATCTGGGTTTTCCTTCTGCCAGGATATCACCACTGCCGGATCGTGCCTCCCCACAAAGTGCTCCTGAACCATGTACATGTTGAAGAACATGATACCGACATCTTGGGGCTGCTGCGTGGCATGGGTGAACGCTGCTCGACATTCGCCAAGGACCCGAAAGAAATGCAATGCATTACAATGGATGTTTGTCTTCATGTCATCACTCAATTCTGTCTGGCCCTCCTTGCTGTAGAGGACCTCCACGAGTACGGAGCCACGGTATAGGAATCAGTGGACAAGGACCTCGTACCGCAGAGGAATGGTGGCATACGTTCTGCTGCACTGTGCGTCGTTATTGTCCCTCCATTCTATAGCAACCTTCGCGTTGCTACATTTGACCCAATACGTGCACGATGTCTCCTCCATGATCTCCTGCAAAGAGACTGGGTGGAAAGGGAAAAGGGTACCATATGGAATCCGTGAACATTGAGTAGTTGATTCGACCTCCATATCTGGGGTGCGTCAAGGGCCTGGGAAGGACCGGGAAGTACCAAATGGCCGAATTGACAGCCTACCATTTTGTACCAAAGGGATGGGCGAAGGTGAAGGGGAGTGCAGAGACAATGGGGAATTAAGTAAGGGGCTTTATAGCAATGATGACGTACCTATATTGGGTCGATCGTGGAGATCTGACAGAGTGACACCTGTCGCCTCATGCTGTTCTGGTGTTCTGGTGTTCAGGCATTTGTGTGTCCATATCGGGTTGACCGTGCAGATCTGACAGAGTGTCACCTGTTACCTCGTGTCATTTGGGTGTTTGTGCGTTTGTGCATTCATGTGGCCATTCATATACGCCGAGACCTATAAAGAAGTGTACCGGTATTACATCTGTGGTGCCAATCTATGTCACATCCTATTCTTTATGGACAGAGGCGGTTCTCCCTACGCACAACAATGGCACCAGAGAATGCACAGCTCAGCAAGCAAGATGGCAGCACAAAGTGGTGAAGGAAGGGATTCGAGGTATGCATTCATACCTGCAACCCAGATGGTCGTGGCTGTCAGAGCCCTGGCACTGGTACCCCCTTCTGGCTGAGAGAAGGCAACTCCTGTCTGTGCCATGCCAGGGCGACAGGAAGGCATCCTACCTGTGGTACTGACTGCCCCAGCCACCACACCAACCAGGGTGAGGGACGTTGCAATGCCTGTCCACCCATGCAGCAGGAACTGCACGAGCATATACCGGAGATTCGCCTGTGTCCCAAATTTGCGGACAGCAATTACATGGCGTATCTCCTCGATGTCACAGTGGCAGAGCTGAATGACGTATACGGCCAGCGTGCATCCGGGTCACAACTGTATTCCGCTGGAGGGAGCGGGACCTTGGATGGCGATGTGGACATTGGTGATGCAGAGATGGATCGGCGTGCAGATGGCGCAAATGATGATGAAGACTCGGACGATATGGGGGGCGTTCTGGAAGTCGGGCTAGAGGGGTACAATGGGTTAGGTGACCCCAACCATCGTGAACAGTCCACCCCCCTTTCGAAATACTCTCCACTCCCGGAGGCACCCATGGTGTGTTCCCTGGAGCCGGAGTGTGCCCCACGAACGCTTCAGATTCTGTACGTCCCCAACCCATCCCGGGCTAGACAAACGGGGACAAATGCACAGGGTGACTTGGGCTTCACAGAATGTACCATAATCAGGTTGACCTTCGCCACCCTCAAAGCCACCATCCCTGACTACATATTTCCAAAGCGCTCTGGGGTCGGCATGGAGGACCAGCCCGCAATGGGAGAACGGAGGGCGAAGGTCGTAATATCCAAATGGGTACACGTAACCGCATTGCAAACATCACTAATACTTACGATGGTGCTTTTGATAGCTTTGGATCATGGACAGGCTGTCTATTCTGCGGAAGGATGGCATGAAGTTCTTTGACATGTCATACATGGATTGGCACGTCTTTAAGGACGCCATACTGGAAGGGGGGTGGAGTCAATCAGGCATACTCCAATATGATTGTGTGCTAGGTGGCGTTGACCATACGACCAACTTTAGGTGAGTGTTCTCCCGGGGCCATATCCCCCTCCAGCGGCCAAATCAATTCCACAGATCCAACGATAAATACAGATGGAAGGATAACATGGAGGCCAACCGGTATAAGGATACAGTGCAAATGCTGCATTTCGGCGGCCTACTCATGTGGCCACCACTGCAACAGCTCTTATGGGCTGGGCTGAAGGACCCCGACGTTGCCCTACTGGACCTGATCGCTCAGCAGTCCAGGATGCTCCATCCCTGGACAACAACACTGAATCTACAAGGGAGTATCGACGATGCCATAGCACCTGACACAGTGCTGAAGCGATCTCATAGCGACTGTGGCCAACTTGTGATCCTACCGGAAGAGCGTCGAAGACAGAACGCAGCGCAGTTGGAGGCTCTGGCCCCCCATGGGGAGAAGTGGCTTATCCAGGAACACATAAGAACTTTGCGGACCGTTGGAGAATGGCAAGCATTCATCGTGAATGGTGCAGTGATCCATACAATACACATGTACAAAGACCCAGATACCAGTGCCTGGGTGGCAAGACAGGTGTTGTCCTTTTGGTCGTTGGAGGAGATATGGTACCTTGTTCCGCATACGGCCTCTGGATAGCGTTCACGCCGAGGCATGCAGAGATAAGCTTACCGGTTCTGGCCCTTGTCCCACACCTGGGGAGTTCGGTGAAGCGGATCTCGGGGGCCACCACAAGCGGGAGAATGCACAAAAGGAATTTGAGGAATACGCGCTGGCTACCTGGCAATCGCTGGTGTGCATGGAGAAGTCTTTGGTGGCGGGTACACCATGTACTGCCGTGTTTTGCAGGCTTGACATTGGCGTCATCATGAAGAACAGGACTATATCCTACTTCGTCAACGAGGTAGAGCACAGCCTGATGACCAGCCTTTGAATGTCTGGCATGCCTGACACCCTCCATGGGGTGCTAGCCAATACCCTGGGCCTCAGCCTGCATCAGTGGATTGGGAGATGCCGGGACCCACGGCCCTTGTAGATACCGTATTGTATATCCCACGGTAGAAGCTCTGTACAGTTGTAACACTATAGGAACATTGTGGGAACACAGGTAGAACACTAGGTGAACACTAGTCAAACGGCGTTGCATTTGACTGCGTCCCACCATAGAGTAGTTGTTGTGGTTGTATTAGCTGCAACCATCAACGGCTATCCGGGTGGCACGTGGGTAGGCACGCGGTAGAATGGCCGCAAAACAATAATAATAACACCCCATGCACAGTAGGCAAACAGTGGGCAAACAGTGGGCAAACAGTGGGCAAACAGTGGGTGAACAATAGGCAAACACTAAATGGACAGCATTACACTATACTCTCGAACGGCGTCACATGATATGGCAGGTTCCGCAGCCATTGAGAACTAGCCCCGATGTCGACGTCCATCCCACAATATCAATGTACAGAATAGTCTCCTGTCATGCAATGGAATCACTAAAGGAGGTCATGGATTAGAATGTCCATCCGAACTGAAAACTACATATCCTTGCCTTCAAACCGCCTGTGATATTTGCAATGGCGCTCCCAAACTGGGAGCTATATTTAGACCCATCGGTGGAAAGGACAGTGGACATCCTGGGGGTTACCAGGTACCTGTTGACGTCTAAGGCCTCTGGCCATTTAGATGCCCTCGCCAGATCGAACGTGTCTTCGTCCTTGAACCCTCGTAGATGTTCAGAAACCGATACATCCTCCAGGCATCTCCAAATGCGATGATTGAGAACACATGGGGGAGCCCTGGAAATGCATCGAACGCGAACCCAGCTTGTGTGACAATTTGAGGGGTCACAGTTGGGAAGGAGGAATGAGGGTCGTCTGTCTGTGCCTTGATCTCTAAAATGCAAAGGAGGTGTTGATGTGATAGACCGTGGCCACGCAATGCAAACATAGCGAAATCGGGAATGCGACTTTTGGTGCTGACACCGGCACAGGCGTCATCAATCCTTTGCTGTCCATGCGACTGGCTAACAGTGTCCTTCATTGCAGTATCTCCATCAATCGCCTCAAAGCTCCATTCACCTAAGGAATAATTGGTAAGTGATCAGCGGCAAGCCTGCCACCCTTGATGAAGAAGGAGCAGTTTGACCAGCTTCCTCAGGCGTTCAAACAACTACAGTTCCAAGTGGTGCACTCGGTCCTGTGTCTATTCCAATAGTATAACCCAATGGCCATCCTTCTTCCAGAGTAAAAAGATCTTGCGGACCACAACCGCCCTTGAAGATCTTCCTACCGCTCTGACCACAAGCAACAACCATCAGGTCCCATTCCCACCACTCATGCATTACGGTTATGCGGTGTGCATCGACCGAATGGAGGAGCTTTTGGAGACAAAGCTAGGATCACAACCAGGCATACTCAATGACAATCCCTTTGGGATCCTTGTTCACCTTCAGCATGAGGCATTCAACTATCGTGTGAACTTCCAAACAGTTTACCTTGATGGATCCGATTCCATGTTCTTTCTCTCCGTGGCGAGTAACTGGGAGCCAGCACCCCTTCCCGAGTGATTGGGAAGGGTTGTGCAGAGGCTGAAGGACTTTCTGGATGTGGATGAGGAACCTGTGTGGTGTCTGGATACGCAGAAATGTTTATGGAGGAAAGCATTGACATGACATCCGCGAACGATGTGACACGACATGGATCCGGATTAAGTCTATGACACTCCAAGGTAGGATTGTGATACTGAAAAGTGGTTCACGGTTTTGATGAAGATTTTCAGAAGAAAAGTAAAACATTTACAACTGCCTGCTATACACATTATACAGTGGTTGTCAAGATTATGAAGGTGGGGAGAGTAAGGGTGGATGACTGGACTTTGTGGTGTTTGTGCATGTTGTTGTTTATTCCCGATATGGTAGTAGAGGGTTTATGGGACCTGGTTCAAGTTTAGTGCAAGAATCTGCCTTTATGTTTATTTATATTTACGTCGTTGCCTTTCATGTTCTCCGCTCGGCACCCTGCTGACCTTTTTGTCTCGTCTCGGTGACACCCGACATACTGGACCCCTTGTATTCAAGTTCTTGTGAAACCCATGGAGAGGTGTGTCTGCAGGTCACTCCATGTGCCATGGGCAGCAGGTGAGTGGGTGCAATTTAGCCTGAGCTCGGCATGATGCCTTGGCGTTATCCCCGTATTGGGGGTTGCCACGGATGTGGCCCACTGGGTGTTATGCTTCCAGCAACCAGCATGCACTCATGGCACAGGAAGTCACTTCATCGCTGCACTTGCCATCTACAGTTTCACTGACTAGCAAGCCCCTGCACTCGTTCAGTCACCACCTCTCCCTCGCCTAGCCATGGCCCACCTGACGCCACAAGCATGCTCCAGGTATATCCCTCACACCGCGGGTCGTGCGGTATATACCAAACCCATACCACCATGGGTATGGTGTTGACAGGTACATTGGTGTGGGCTGGCCGACCTGCGGTGTCACCCGTGCTATACCCTAGGGAGATGGATAAGCTTGAGTAACTGTCGTGGTTAGAATACACTTTTCGTCACCAGATATCATTGTTGGTGTGGGTTCAGTGACTGTGGTGTACTGGTTGCTGACCTTTGCGAGCAAAGGCCAAGAATACAGATTTGCTAGGTGCCTTCGTGGCCTGTCCACCAAATACAGCATCAACTGCCTCTTCTCCCCAGCAGCCAATAGCGTGGTGCTTCAGATTAGGGGGCTGAGCACTGCTCGCTTCGCTCGCAGTGCGAGGGGGATAGTACTTTGGGATGGGCAGATCAGCCATAGATGACTTATCCGTTGAGTCCTGGAAGTACTCACCGGAGGCATTAACAGCATTTTCCAACAAAGCTTCTGTCTAGAACATCAATTGGAGACATATAATCTGTTCCATCCCATATGTCCAACCTGAAGACATACTTTAAAGCATGGAAAATGCTACATGATGTTTCATTTTTCATGTTTTCATGCTGATCTCATTGCAAGCATGCAAATAACATTTAAAATCATTATTTAAATGTTCACGCCCTAATATGTTACACCATTGTGTAGAACATTAAATAAAAGTGTGATTACCCGATTTGCCTTACATTGGACCATTAGCTGATTCTACCTATTTTGGCAATTGGTCAATTGGTCTAATGGAACAAATGATCAATTGAGCTTCTTGGCAAAAGGCAAAAGCACAGAATCTAAGACTGCCAGTTGACAGGTAGCTATATCTTGTAGATACCTCGTAGCTATTTCTACCTTGCCTCGTACCTACCTCATACCTATCTCGATGACCATCCCTAGCACATGTAGCTACCTCATAGCTGCCTCATAGCTGCCTCATAGCTGCTTCATACCCGTACCTACCCTGCACCTACCTCCTCGTACCTTCTAGCTACTTCATACCTTGAACCCCACACCTTGTAGCTACCTTGTAGCTGCCTCGTACCTGTACCTACACTGCACCTACCTCCTCGTACCCTGTAGCTACCTTGTAGCTACCTCGATGACCACTCACAAGCAAACCCAAATGAGAACACATTGTTGCATTTATGTTCGTGTTTGGGCAAGATGTAGGAGATGATATGAGGCGAGGGCAAGTAGGTGGTGCACACGACAGCAGACCTGGGGCACAGGACAGCATGTGCAGGGTGACCGTGAGGCAGTCGCCTGGGAAACATGCATGGGTGGCTCAAACACAACCAGGAAAATCTCACTACATACCGCATCGTCCATTGTATGGGGATTATAGACCAGTCGCCAATGGAAAGCAAGATGGAACTTTGAGTGGTTTCATCTGGTAGGTTGTCCACAAGAGCACAACAATGATGGGCAGGTTTTGATTTCGCCTCACAGTCTAGGAATTGAACCCAAAGTTGATCAATTATCACCCAAGGAATGAATGGGAGGCGAGGGCTTACACCAACTGCGCCCATCTCTCTCAAACAACTAACTGCTGCCCTGTTTCCATTCTCTATCTTTCTGAGTCCCTTCTCCGCTTTCTCGGCCACTTTTGCATCTCCACTTCCACTGATATCTTCTACGATGACCCCGGGCCCTCAGATAATCCACGTGTCTCCCTCACCTCTTCGCTAGTAGTTATGTGGCCTGCTCAAAGAACCCCCGCTGGTGGATATACATGAATCACCGCCGTGTTGGGATCAAACGGAGATTCTCGGCTCATTCCTTCCCCAGGGACCGTTTACACATCCACCTTGGGGACATCTCTCGTGGTCAATTACACCAAGTCTGCAGAGCTGTTTTCTGCTTTAGTGGAATCACTGGTTTTGAGAGACTCCAAAAGCTCCCCGTGCTCATGCCCTTTACGGACATGCTCTGGCTGCCTGTGACGATCATCCCGCGCACCGCCAGTGTGGGTGTGGGTGGCGGGGGGTGCCATTGGCCCAGATGCTGGGGCTGTGATCTGGACTGGGTTGGTGTGGTGGGAACGGGTGCCGTGCAGGGGATCACGATGTTGAATCTGCAGCGGTGGGTAGGGAGCGGCGGTAGTGGTGTCGACAGTAAGGGTGGGATGGGAGCGAGGCACTGGGCGGGTATGAGAGCTTCGCAAAGGATGAGGCGTTGTTCGAGGTTGGTGATGATGACAGGTGGCGTCCTTGCCTTCTTCTGAGTATAGCCAGTGCTCGGCTACGTGGACTCGAGCAACGTGAATGGATTGGCTTTTCGGCAGATCGGACGCTGCAGGGAATGTAGCGGCCCTTGAGCTTGTCACGGGCGTCGTAGACGTATCCCTTGAGGGCGTCTTTGCAGTCCTAGGGGAGGGGGGGGTGAGTTATGGTGGGTGTATGCCGAACCAATGGGTGGACGTACTTTGATTGGACGAACTGGGCGTCTGCAGGCTGTGCATTACCGTCGACCTCCATTGCTTCCTGATCCTCCTTTTCCTGCACCTCTCCGACGTATGCAGACTTGAAAGACACGATTCTATGAAGGTTCAGCCGTATTTTGAGCTTGACACAAGGGGGGTCGCCGCTGGGATCTGTGGGGACACTCCTGGCACCGAATCGGGTGATCCATGTGTGCGCTGCGGACATTCGGACCCACTAGGATCCAAGTAGAAAGTAAGCACATTAGGTGGATGAGGTGTAAATTATCAAAATGGACTGACAGGAGCACAGCTGTTTTGCCTAGGGAAGACGGAAGCCACATTTCCAAACCAATGGCAGTGTCCAGAGCAAAGATAATCAATCAGATGATCAGCGATTGGGGAGGCAAGCAAAGTGTGAGGGCTCACATTATCAAATCGAACTTGTCCTCGGGCGACTCGACGATATTATTGCTGACCTGCTTGTCTCTCGCAAGTGCCTCGGTTGTCAGTCGCTCGATGTCTTCAGTGGTGTGCTGTCAGCTTGGCACGGACTGCGGTGGCGTCAGGGATGCCATCTTGGTGTCCACAGAGAACTTGAAGTCCAAGTATGCATCGTGTCTTGATGTTCAGGCGGTGGCGAGGTGTCAATGTTGTATCCAAGCTTGTCTGGTCTGGGATGGGGGTTGAGCCTGGTGTGCATGATTACCCCGATATAGGCACCATTTGACAGTCATCCACCAAGGAGGGACCTTTGTGTTGTTGCGAGACTCGCTGAACGGTCAACGACATGCATCATGCAAAAAAACCAGACACCAGTGAGAAAAATGCTGATGGTTACCAGCAAATAAGACGTGAGAAATACATGGAACAACATTTGTGACATTCATTCTTCAACCCCCTCACCTTTCGAATCATCTGTTTATTGTGCTCTCCAACGACTGCAATCAGCCCCTCATTCTCAAGTGCCTTGATAACCTCTGCAAACTCGGCCCCATCCACACGAATACTACTATGCTCACCCAACCGCCTGATTGCGTCGCCCCACCAAATACCCCGACTCTTCGCCCCGCCAGCACCGTCCAACATAGCCAAGAGCTCCCTCTGCATATCGCCCCGCAGCCTTCTTTGTCCAACCCCAGTTCCCATTGTTGAGCAATCCTATATCAATCTTGCCCATCTGTGGGTCCATTGCACTTGTCTGAATCACCTTGCGCATCAGCCGACAGGCTTCTTGCACGTCTTCCAGCTCGATGTGCACAGTGAAGTGCATGTGGGTGTGTGCTTCAGAGAGGCGGATCATGCCTTCTAGCTGACGCGTCATTGCAGTGATGCGTTTCTCAGTTGCATGAGGCTTGTTGGCCCCAATGGCGTGAAGGGAGACATAGGACGCGACGGGCTCGTTACTGGCTCCGGAGCTGAGCACAGGGTCAATATGCGATCAGGAGTACGCAGAGAGGTCTTCCAGAGGCTAAGCGACACTGTAAATTAGCAGATACACCAAAAGTTCAAATGGAACCAACCAAGATATCATGTCCTCCAGTGTCTGGAGCACCCCCAAGGTATAGCCCGACCAGGTGTTGGGCCAGCTTCCTGCCCAGTGTCTTGTCAATGCGATCCAGGACAAGGTAGAGCAGGTCAGAATGTGATATGAGAGTCGGAGGAAGGTCGATATTTTGAGCGATCGGCAGGTCGACATTGTATTTCAATTCAACCGGATTGGCTGCGGCAAGGTGATGATGCCAGCTTTTGCTATCGAAACAGTTTGTTGTCCCTATCTGTGCCATCAGTAGAAGTCACCGAGCTTAGATTGCAGACTGACCATAACTTCATGTGAAGCACATTACGAGTTGAGTCCGACATTTTATCAAATTCGTCAATGCAGCAAACACCTCCATCACTCAAAACAAGAGTGCCACTGAGTATGTCGTTGGCCAAGAAGAAAGCATACACTAGTGCAAACTTGCCTTTCTAGAACAAGGTGTTTCGAGTCTGGATCTCGAGTTACATAGGCGGTAAGACCAGTGGCTGATGAACCTTTGCCAGACATATACACTCCTCGACGGGCAATTTTGTGCACAGACTAAGAGAGATGTCAGACCCCTGGACGAAAAGTATGGGGTGGAAAATCACCTGAGATTTACTGGTACCAGGATCACCAAGGAGCAAGATGTTGATGTCTCCACGATATCTCGGCCCTCCACCCCCTCCATGTTACGATCGCTTCTTTTCCCTATGCTTCGTTTCCTCAACTCACCTTTTCCTTGACTTCCCCATGCTGTTCCTCTTTACTACCGGAAGGGGGTGTTCATTGCTCTTGTTCTCTTATCGCCTTGAACTTCTATTGCCTTCGCTCTTGTTCTATGATGATGTGTCCTTCTGATTAGGGTAGGCGTTACTTGGTCCATGCACCCTTCTCCCTTTCTATATAAACCTTTGTACTTCATGTATTATCTCCCTAACTTTGACCTACTTGATACTACCTCGAATATACCAAGGTCTTTGTTCCCTGCCTTAGGATCTCTCTTAGTCTTCGTCGTACTATTGAGTTGACGCTCCCTCGAAACCATCGAACCTCTGGCATCCGTCCCAATGCTTGAACCCTCAAAGGAAGACCCTTTGAGCGATCTCTTGATCAATCGAGTCTACGCTTGTACCCACCCAGACCAAGCGTAACACTCCACCTCTCGCAATGCTCTTGTTCGTTCCACCACACAGCTGAAGCAATATACCCTTTTTGATGTCTTCCATCTCCCAGATAGATGGAGCGAGTGATCGTGCTAGAACCTCATACAAATCATGTCTTCTGCTAAGCTTGATGAGTTTCACGTCGAGTTCAGCCTTGCGTATTTTGCGTGTCTACGCACCTCCGATGGCATGACATCGAGGTACATCTTGAAGAGACTCTTCATTGTTCACTAGCGGGGGTTCACCCTGACTGGTACACTCCTAAATATTCTGGTAACGGAGAGGTGATCACCAGGTTTTGCCAGGTTGACCAGCTCGTCGTAAACACTCAATGAAACTGTGTGAGGCGTCTGGCCATCGTGCCTGCATCTGGCATCTCTTGTAGCCTGATCACCTGTCTATCTGCAAATTCACAACGGTTATGTATGAGTGACATCACGCCAACGGATGCACAGACATCATGAGGACAACGACCAGGTTCTTCAATCTTGCCACGGTCGATTTCGATTGGGACGGTATGGGAGCAAGTAAGGCACCGGAAAAAGGCCACTTTCACATCTGTGATGACGGGAGTGGCACAAATGACAAGACCCTTGATACAGATGAGCTTGTCGGTATCTGCAAAGATGTTCCAGGATGATCACACAAACAAAACCAAGAGACCGACTTACCACTTGGATTGGGTTCATGCATGTTGACAGACTTAAGTCCAAAGGGTTGTACTTTGCCCATGATATTGGCAATTTCTTCATTGCCCTGCTCCCCTCCATGTCTTCTGCAGGAGCCTGCTGGCCTTCATCGGCAATCTCTAACATAAGAGCAAGTTGACCATTGCCAGATTCAGGTTGGTCTGTCCCGTTTGACGCATGATGCATAACCGGGCTTTGTACAAGACGACCTATGAATGCATCAGCTCAAAAGATCAAAGCACAATTCATGAACTAATACTTGCATGACCCCAAATATTGGACCTCGGAGCCTGATAGCTGTCACAAGTTGAGTTTCATTGATTTAACGTTTAAATGTGAGCGTACCTTCGAGTGCAACCTCTAAATTGTCCACACCATTGTTCACATGTATCATCTTCAGTGGCAAGAGAATTGTTCAATGCCAACAAGTGTATGAAACTAAGATCAGAAGAAGTCAGCAGTGACGAGTGGAATGATAACTTGACATTGGCTTCATCTGCCACCACTGGTGTCCTGATGCATGAAGTTGGAGTCCGAGGGAGCAGGTCAGGGGAAAACACGATTGACTGACAAGATCCTTCCGACTTGAGATGCCATGGTGGCAGAAAAAGAAAATTGAAGCAGCAATAAAGAAGGACCGGCTTCGGCAAGATGGTTCAGCATTCCAGAGTTTGAGGTATTGAAGGCTGTACCTCCTTGGATATAACCATGAGGGCATCACCACCTTGAGGCTCGTTGGCACCGTTGGGGGTCAGTGGAGTAGCAGGCGAACGCGCCACATAACGGCGTTAGCAATATTTAGGATAGACTTGAATGTGGTTCCAAAGGGGAATCACGAACATAAAATTTAGCTCACCATTTGGGTGTCAACAGAACTTCAAGTTTGTTTGAGGTTCCAGATGGGTGCGACTTTTTCAAGTCTGTGCGCACACATAAACACGTTCTGAATGTGGAAGAAAACTTCAACTCTAGACTGCAAGAACATGTTCGCAAAAACTTCAAATTCAAGATCCACATGGGTAAACTGACTAATCTTCAAATTTGGCCGAGTCTGCACAGGGGTACTAAGTTCAAGAATGGACAAACAAAAAGGTTGCACTCTAAACTTAAAATTATAGCTAGATACAAATGTGAACAACAAATCTCAAGTTTATAATGTGTCCAAACAAAGTGGGCGACTACATCACCCTTGCCACTCTCTGTTGCCATGGATTGCCCATCTGGGCCTCACAGATCGGCCAGACTTATCCCGAGCAACATCATCGGTATCGGCCCCATCAAGTACATTGATAGAAAACAGCGCTCAGCTCTCGACACAGCCTAGGTACTTCAATTGAATACCATGATCTAGCAAATACATGTACATTACCCTACAAAAACTCAGTTTTCATGTGGATACTTGGCACAAGGGGACATACACGGGATAACAAAAGCACCACCACCAATGGCATGTATCCATGTTGTTACAGCCTGAGAGAGCGATAAGTATCTTTTATGAGGATGTAGGTGGGTCGCTGAGGTCCAGATCGCCGCTGTTGGGTCCTTGAAAGAATGTGCCAAGGGTGGAATATATTCTGGGTTGAGGCGATGAACAGAGGAGGGAGGTGACTTGTGTGGGAGTGGTATCGTGAGTGGGATGTGAGAGATGGCTGCTGGGCTGAAGGCGGCAGGGGGGAGGGCGGGAAAGTCTGCATCAACAGTGTGATGACAGTATGGAATCATAATAATGAGCCACACACCGGCCGTTGCTTTCACATTCCGTCCTAGAATGCACGAACCCCTCCAACTCGGCCACCGACCGCTGATTGTCCACGATCCGACTCAAAATGATACTGATATGATATCAGGATTGTCCCTGTTGGTGAGAGAATCCATGAATTGGATACCCTCATTGGGTGGGGTGAAACAACCCAAAAGGCCCCAGCGTCAACTGTGGCTCTAGGGAATTGAAGACTAAAGGGGAGCGCACCGAAGGCACTAGCAATCGGTTGCGGAGGTATTCTCACTGGCTGAGGTGGGGAAAAACCAAGAGAACTAAACTGGAGTTCTCTGGCTGGGACTTGCGCCCTTATATACTACTATACATGTTTGTACCTATTTGTATCGGATCTACCGATGACTGTTCTAGAATACTCCGGATCCTAGTAGCATGAGGTAGAAGCGTGCATCAAGCACGGCCATGGAATGGAGACGAAGCGGAACATAAGGCAACCGCATGGCGGTGGCAGAATGGAAGAAAAGAAGTAGGGCATAGCCATGCACTGCACGGAGATGAATGAAGTGAGGAGTGCATGCAGCATAATGCGAAAAGAAAAGAGAAGCATAGAGACAGCGTGGCTGTCATAAGTTAATCTGATAAGATAAAGAGAAGAAGGAGAAACGACTAAGTCCGTTGAAACGATGTTAGGCGTACTGAGCTGTAACATGGGGTGACGTCAAAGTGTGAGATTGGACCTCTGTGGTGAGGCCGAGTGCATGTGGATGGGCGTCACGGGGGGGCAAGGGTGCATGAGGCGGTGTGAGCTGCCACTGCCATACCGGTGTGGGTATGGGGTTTTGTCGCCAGTCGCACAACTGTGACCCGTACAGCCTCACTCGAAAGGACACGAAACAAAGACACTTGAATTGAAAACAGAGAACTGGAATCAAATGCAGTGATATAAACAAATACATGTACATTAATCATGGAAAAAATCAGTCTTAGTGTGGATACTTGGCACGAGGGGGACGTACACGAGATAACGAAAGCACCACCACGAGGTCATCAGAAACAGGCCAACAGGCATAATGAGCATGAATATATGAGGTCATTCTACTATGTTTTTGTACCCCCCTTCAGGTTAAAGCAAGGTTCAGCTTAACTCTCCAGTGCCCACAGCACGCGATTTTGACTATTCCCAAAATGTGCACCATGCATCAGGAAATCAGCACATTCCTTATGTACACTTAACAGCACTTATGGCACACTTGGCCAGTCTCGAGCAGATAAGTAATTTAAGTAGATTCCTTTACTTGCCATCTACTTCAATCAAACTTAAGCACTTATTCTGCACTTGATGACACACTTTGGAAGCAAAACGAGATCATCAATTAGCTAAATAAGCACCACCTAAGTGTCTAAGGTCTTGTCCACGTTGCCAATATTACTTCGGCTAACCCACAACAACTTCGGCTGATTTGTCAACCTCACTTAGCACTGAAGATCACATGACAGCCATCGGTCAGCCCAGCACACAATCAAGAAATCTGCTCGCTCATCACACTCAACGGACAACCGCTCATTCCTCAGAGCCCGTGCACTGATCCAAAGGACCTCCATCTCATGGGACTGTTTAGTATCTGGGGAGCTGTCAAATTGATAAAGGACTTGACCGTAAGTGCTACTTTGGTATTCACTATGGACCTTGAGGCTCAACTCATTATTTTATCTCTTTTTTCTAAAAGGATCAGGGTTAGCCTATCATCAACCCATGAAAACAGGTGCCATTTGACCACATCAAGATAGTCATTGAAATGCGGTGAATATAAGATCTATTAAATGAGCGCTTAATAACAGTAAATTCTTGTTTGAAACATGCTGCATTTCAACAACTATGTCCAAATGCGGTGAATGCACGCAGACTGTGCTGCATTCAGACATGGCCATCGAAATGCAGCATATTCTACCTTACTCTCAATATATCATAACATGAAATGTGATACTGTGTAATATATTAAACAATGTCCAATATTCAAAAGCAACTAGTCAATGATAGACATTACCTGCCAGGATGACATATAACGAAACTGTAACATTCTACATATTTGTGTGGAAACATTCCAGCAGCGATTGGAGCACGATCGAGCTTAATGTGCGAAGGGGGACGTGTCACCTTCCTACCATTAAATGAATAATAATTTTGCATGGCATAAATATGCAATAAATATTTAATTTCACCGCTATTTGACACCATTGTCCAAATGCGGACAATGAAGTGTATTTAGTGCATATTTTGAGATAATTGCTGCTATTGAAACAATTTAAATTGCCGCATTTTAACAGTAGTGTCTAATTGTGGTAATTTTATAAATAGATGAGATATCAGAAGATAAGTCCATAACAGGATAGTATATATGTCGTGACGTGACACGGCTTATCACTCATCACTCGAACAACACTGCATCACTCAAATCGCAACAAGAAATCAATGGATGCCCATATGAAAAAGCTTCCAGAGTGGATGGTTGTGATATTGGCGCAGCGAAGTAAGTATATATGGTTGAGATCGATATAATTAATCGCGTATTATACAGAGGAGAAACGAGAAAATATGGTATTCGAGCAGAATGATGATGTTGAGATGGGTGACGGGGAGGAAGATTCAAGTACGGGGAGATGGGCAAGGGGGATGGACTTGAACTGGAGATCGAGCGTGATGACGATGAAGTCGAGATCATCGATGTGTCGGGAATCCTGGTATTTCTTATTCAGATCTTCTTATCCTGATACCAGGTTCTAGAGTCATTTCCATTTGATCTCTGTTTATGCTATTCATATTACGAAGGTCTAGACCCTTATCTATGACATCGTTATGACATCATGGGTCCAGACTCTTATCTTTTATCTATGGCGCAATTCTTGCACCATATGATATCATTCTTGCGATACACCTTATCGGCCAATGGCCTTTATCCCTCTTATCGATTATCAGGGCTGTGTATATGCATATAGCTAACTGCACTACATGTACAAACAGGTACAGAGCAGTATATAAGACTGGCCTTACAGCCAGTCTCAATAACGAACTATCTTGTTCTCATTCCCCCATCATCTGAACTCTGAGCTCACTCCCA